>JAPYYA010003507.1:0-12783 GCA_028533165.1 Leontopithecus rosalia | reverse complement strand
CCGCGTGGCTCCTCCACTGGGAATCTTCTGCTCCTGAGCCACCAGAATTTGTCTGAAAGTGTGGCGTCCTCTAGTTCTATGAGCTTTAACTGCGAGCTGCAATCCCGAGATGTTAGCGATCGGCCATCTTAGATCGTTCCCAATGGTTAGGTTTTTATTGTGAGCTGAAGTTTTTGATAATAAACAGGGAGAGATACAATGGCAAAACAGTAATTGAATAAAACATAAATTCAATAAAATGATATTAAAAATCAATGTTTTACATTTATCCTAAGTTAAATATAAAGAGAATTAAATTAAGAATGATAAAACGTGGTTTCTAATCATTGTTCCACCAATATTTGACCTTGAGCAAATTGCCTGGGGGTCATATCTGGTAGACACCAGAGAATGTACACTTTCTTTTAAATACTTGAAAATCAGCTTAATTGCTCTCATTTGATAACTTGCTCAGTATTTCATAACAATTGTATAAGTTCAACAAATATTTGAGAGTCTTCCATATGCTGAGTATGTCTTAGTAAAATAGTTTAAAAGTACATTATAGAAGATCTGATGCTAAATAGTATATCATCAGTGAATTGCAAATTGAAATCTAAATGAGATATCACTATATATCCACCAGATTGTCTAATATTTTAAAGTTGTCAATATTAAATATTGGAGAAAATGTGGAGTAGCTGGAACACTCTTACATTGCTAGTTGGAGATTGAGATGGTGCCGCACTTTGTAAAGCTAAACAAACCTTTTCCGTATTACCCAATAACACCTAAGTATTACCAAGAGAAAACAATTGTCACACAAAGACTTGTTCATGAACGTTCACAGCAGCTTTATTCATCGTAGCTGAAGACTGGAAACAACTCAAAAACATATACATAAATTGATGAGCAAATTGTGGTATATCTGTTTAATGAGATACCATCCAACAATGAAACAAATCAACGAATGATAACACTGATTGATATAAATGAATCTCAGAATCATCCTACATTAATAAAGTCAAACACAAATGAGTATTTCTTATATTATTTCATTAGCATAAAAAATTATAACAGGAAAATCTAATCTATGATGGTAAAAAGTAGATTTGTGATTGTCTGAGATAAGGGGTAGAAGAAGACTGACAGACTGCAAAGGGCAAAAGGGAACGCCTTGAGGGTGGTGAAAGTAGTCTATATCCTGATTACCAAGATGGTTACATGCATGTGTATCTTTCTCAAAACTCACAAAACATGCACTTAAAATGTGTAGTGCTGGCTGGGCATGGCGGCTCATGCCTATAATCCCAGCACTCTGGGAGGCTGAGACAGACAGATCACCAGAGGTTAGGAGTTAAAGATCAATTTGGCCAACATGGTGAAACCCCATCTCTACAAAAATACAAAAATTATTCAGGCATGGTAGCAGGTGCCTGTAATTCCAGCTACTTAGGAGGCTGAGTTGGGAAAATCACTTGAACCTGGGAGGCAGAGGTTGCAGTGAGCCAAGATCATGCCATTGCACTCCAGCCTGAGCAACAGAGTGAGATTCCATCTCAAAAATAAATAAATAAATAAAAATATGCAATGCTTCGGTTTTCCAACGATTTCCAGGAGCTTTGGAGAGATTAAACAACCTTTGAGGTAATGACAGGAATTTGAGTTGAGAAACCACCGGGGAAGTCAAAGGGATTTTCAGAACCCATGAAATCAATTCACAAGAGAAAGAGAACACTTTCATCTTTTAAGAAGCCTGCTTACAATAATACCAATCTTGTATGAGCTTGAAAGAGAGGCTTTTCCCAGACTTCAAATGCTAGAGCTGCCAAAATCTGAGTTTGGCAAAAACGAGGAGGGCAGAGGGGTCAAGGAAGAAAGGCAAAGCCAACCAGTCCTCCCACTGCGCTGCTAGACCACAGGTTCCCACCTGCTTTGGTGCAAAGCTTTAATTACTAAATTGAGACCCTTCGACTCTATTGCCTAGCCGTTATGGGGGGGGGCTATTGGAAATGTCATTCAGTAGCAGTAAAACATTTCCATACTGAATAAATTTTAAAGGGAAAAGCGAGGGAGAAAAATAAAGTCGTGTCTTAATTACACCATGTTTGCTATGCCAGTGCAACTTCCAGACAAGTAACACCACCAATCACCACCCCCCGTCTGGTTCCAATCGGATTGCCTAAAAAAGAAAATTTTGACGCTTCCGCCATCTCAACCAATTTCGTAAAACTGCAGATGCTGGTGCTCCTTCCTTTGAAGGATGTATGTGGGAGGGGGAGATGCTACAAATTAAAATGGTGAGGAAAGAATTTTAAAAAGAGCAAATAGAAATTGTGCGGATGTTAAGGCATAAGTAGCAGTTAACAGTGTTAAGAAGCAACAGCCTTTCCTTGTTCCATTGAGCACGATGATAAGGACCTAAATCTCCTGACGTGAAATAGTAAAGACTCAACACCACTCCATCCAAAATGGAATACAGTCTCTGGGAAGAAAAAGGAAGAAAGGATAGATTAAGGAAGTTGGTGGAGGGAAGGGGTGAAAAAGGAGACTAGCAAAGAAAGAAAAAGAAATTCCTAGATTTCCATCTGAGACAGATCTATCTGGGCTAGCTGGTGACATGATGAAAAAGTTTTTAAATGTTTGCACCATTTTCTGGGCCCCAAATGCCATTCTCCAGAGATACTGTGTAACCCAATGAACCACCCAGAAGATCTGAGCTCTTCACAATATTAATCCTGGAACCCAGACTTCCTGTTTTGTGAAGGACCAGAATATGGTATTATGCATATGCATTATGGAACTTTTAACTGCTAAAGACCATGTGTCTTGTGAATATTTTTATTATCGCTGAAATCACTGAAGGAGTTAAGTTGCCTCCCTTGAATATTATCAGCTGACACATCCCACAAAAAAAATACGCTAGTTAGTAGCTACCAGAAAAGTAACTAGAGATCATTTGAACCAACACAGAACCTACAACAAATGAATCATGAAATAGTAATAATTCAAGAGTTTGCTGTGGAATTAGAAAATCACTTCAAAGGAAATTTCTAAGAGGATTTATTTCTTCTAACTAGGGCATAGAAAAATATAAAAATGAAAATAAACATGGTTTTTTCCCTCTAACTGAGTCTAAAAGGGGTTACAGTGCCTTGAGAGCCACTGGCTATTTAAGCTAAAGGGAACAGTGTACGTGGTTTATTTTCAGTCTTCTCAAGCATTTAAAGTCTGTGTGAGTGTGAGTGTGTGTGTGTGTGTGTGTGCACATATGCTTGTGTGCATTCAACTGTTAGATTGCTCTTATTTTCCCCAAAAGGTATCAATTGGTAAAATGTACAGGCTTTTCAGTAGGACACATCACCTGATTCTTACAACAGACACACAAGCGCACACACACACACTCTCCATGCTGTCTTCATATGGTTTAGTTTGGATTTTGCAACTTGTAAACATTTCCAATCTTTCAGTCTGTGGCTTATTTCCTTTAGATAATTTACATTTTATTTGCAATATGTTTTACATTATTTAATCATCATTTTTTAAAGTCATTGTAGCAGGGACATTTAAGTCCAGGCCAAGCCCATGCATAAAAAGATTCAGTAAGAGATTTGCTGTCTTGTGCTTCCCACCACATCTGGGTCAGGCCCCTGCAAAGCAAGGTCATGGGAACGTGGTTGCTGCCTGAGTTGTTCCTTTCCTAGCCCTTAGGGACTTGACAGTCCTTTTGGACCTTGAGTTGAAGAAGGTAGTGGTATTTATAACAAATCTAAATGGATTCATATCATTCTATTTTCAGATTTCTTTTAAAAGTCAGGCTGGGCTCCTATGGCAAGTGTTCACTTCGTTCATATTGATATTTTTTAGAAAATATCTTAGGATATTATGTTAGTAAGAAATAGATGCAAGCACTCTGAGAAATGAACACAGCTAAGGAAAGGGAAAATAATCAACTGAAATTAAAAACAATGTTTTTGTTAAAAGTTAGAGATACCAAGAATTCAAGGGGGAAACATGCCTTGCTGAATTCTTGCTTTCACTTTATTTTCTCACATGGCTGATATGGAGAAATCAACCACTAATAAGAATGAAGTCACTTATTATGACATATTATCTTTAACTCATGAAACGTTCATAGTGCTTCATATATCAAAAATGTATTTTATATCTTTGCAAGTCGAGCACCTTTGCTACTATTTGTCTAGCAATAGGCCCACGGTACCCCCAAAGTTAACAGGAGGAAAGTATGTAATAAAAGACAATATTACACATAAAAAGTAATGAGAAATGACAATAAAACTAATCGGAACCTACCTTTATTGGGTTCCAAACACTCCTTTCTCCTTATTATTTTATTTATCCCAATAATACATGTTTCTATCTTATTCTCCTTATCAGGTATTGACATATCCTCCCTGAAATGGTTGGGCTTGTGTCCCTACTCAAAATGTACATTTCAATTCTTTTCCCAGGCAGCCACAGTCAAGAGTCTCTCTTAGGGTGGAAGAAGGAAAAATAAATATTTAAAGCCAAATAGTTTCTCTTGCAGTGACCAAAATTCCCTCTACCTTATATGACTTTGGCCTAACAAAGTATTTTTCTGTTTGAATATATGAGCAGAAAACATCAATAAGAGATTATTATGAGCCAAACAAATAAATGCTTTAAAAATAGCATTATGGGTTAAATTGTGTCTCCCTGAAAAGATGTGTTGATGTCCTAACCCCGGCTACCTCAGAATGTGACCCTCTATGGAAACAGATGTAGGTGCAGGTATAGACAAGTTAAGATGAGGCCAGTAGGATGGGCCCTAATTTAATATAATAGGTATCCTAATTTTTGAAAAAATGGAGGGGGTAATTTGAACTCAGACACAGATAAGTCATGCACAGAGGAAACAGTGTGTAGAGACACAGGGAAAATGCAGTGTGAAGATGGGGGATTGTAGTGTTGCATCTACAAGCCAACCACGAGAAGTTAGGAAGGGTTCTCCCTTGCAGGTTTCAGAGGGAGCATGGCTCTGCTCATGCCTTGATTTGGGACTTCTAGCCTTCAGGACTGTGAGACAATAAAATTCAGTTGTTTTAAGTCACCCAGTTCATGGTACTTTATTACAGCAGCCTTTGGAAACTAAGAGAAGTCTAGGTCATCTCCAAAGTTACAGCTAGATAGAAGAAATAAGTTCCAGTGTTCTGTCATGCTGCAGGGTGGTCATAGGTAACAGTTTATTGTCTATGTTCAAAAAGATAGAAGGGAAAATTTTGAATGCTCGTAACACAAATAAATCATCAATGAGGTGATGGATATTCTAATTATCCTGATATGATCATTACACGTTTTATACATGTATCAGGTATCACTCTGCACCTCATAAATATGTACAATTATTATATGTCAACTAAAATTTTAAAAGTTATCTCATTTAATTTCCACAACTACTGCTTTGAGAGAGGTACTCTTAGTTTTCTCTTTTTACAGATAAGTACTTTAAGGCTCAAAGAATGAAGCAACTTGCCAAGATCTCTCTTGAACTTTGATTCAGACCCATTTTATTTTTCTGATTCCAGTGCTTGCACTCCCAATACACTATAATAACTAAATGACCCAAAATGCATGTTTTTAAGATCTGCATCCTTTCTCAGCTTGGATTCCACAAGAGATAACTGTGAAGTGTTATGTACATACTCGGTGAGATTATTGCCCCATAGGTCCCTTTGTAGCATGATATTGTAACCTCTCAGCCCAACAGGGACATTTCTGAGAATGACAAAGATGCTTTATATAGTTTGGATGTGTGTCCCCACCCAAATCTCATATTGAGATATAATCCCCAGTGTTGCAGATGGTGCCTGGTGGGAGGTAACTGGATTATGGGGGCAGATTTCTCATGAATAGTTTAGCACCATTCCCCATGGTACTGTCCTCACCATAGTGAGTTCCCTTGAGATCTGCTTGTTTAAAAGTGTGTAGCAATTCTTTGGCTCTCTTGCCCCTGCTTTGCCTTCTGCTGTGTTCTTAAGCTTCCAGAGGGCTCCCCAGAAGCAGATACCAGTGTTATGTTTCCTGTACCTCCTGCAGAACCATGAGCCAATTAACCTCTTTTCTTTACAAATTACCCGGTCTCAGGTATTTCTTTATAGCAATGCAAGAATGGATTAATGTAATGCTACTTAGGACAAGAACCCTAAATGAGAACTGTCTTGGGCAAACCAGGGCTTACTTACACTAAGTTTATTAGTGGTGCCCCATCCACTCTGACTCCTATCCAGAAATGTCACTGTAGCAAACTTACAGAATTCTAATGATTACAATTGGAAAACATGGAAGTACCTTAATTACACAATAATAATAATGTGGTACCACACAAATAAGGTATTATTTCATGATTAAGTTATGTAATACAATTTTCTGTTTTACAGAAACAGAAAATTTTATTTACAAAATATTCACAAAAAATGATCTGCAAAATGTTCACAAAAATGATCACAAAAATGTTTAAGGTGATTAATCCTAAAAAAAGATACGTTTTGATTGTTTGGTTGAACATATCCGAGAAGAATTCCCAGCAAAGACTGAGGACTCCTACATCTGGAAAATCTAAAAAGAAAGAAAGTAAGGTCTATCTTGAACGAAACTCTGCATATCAGTGCTCTGTTTGTTACAGCAATTAAGCCAATAACCCAATACTGTGGAGAATGTCAAGCATCCAGTTTTTCACACACATGCATAAAAGTACTCCTCTTACAGACTCATTTCTAAGGTTGAGGAAAAAGTAACTCTTTCCCAGGAATATGGATTGAAAGTTATTATCTCTAGTCTCATACAAATTTAAACCTTAATTAATATTAGAAAGCAGTCAGATTAGACATCAGGGAGAGTCTTCTAAATTCAAATGTCTGCCAAGATAGAGTCTTCTTTTATTATTTCTAAGAGAGCTAGGTATCCTTGGAAGCCACCTCGTCTAGACTGTAACCAAATAATAATGAAACACAATAATCCTACAAAGACTTAGCATATGAGCTACACAATTATATAATTTGATAAAAAGCTCAAATTAAGGCTCTTTATATTTGTGAAAGTCAGGCTTCCATAGCCTCTGCCTGGGGCTAAGACAGACTAAATAAAACTATTTTTGCACATGTGAATATATACTTCAACAAACCAAATACTGTATAATCTGACTAAACTGTAGGGTTCTAAAATGATAACTTCGTTTACCTCTGCATGGGAGAATTGTTAGTGATTTTATGTGTCTCTTTTTTGTTGAGTTTTCTCATTGAGAATATAATATTTTGAAATTATATTAAATAATACTTATGAAATTAAGAAACAGTTCTTTTAAGAAACTCATCAAAAATATGTATAGAAAGAACCTATATCAGTTATCTATTGATGAATAACAAATAATGTCAGAACTGAGTGGCCTAAAAAAATAAATTATTATCTCACATTTTTGTGGGCCAAAGCTTTGGGAGCAGTTTGGTTAAGGGGTCCTTGCTAGAGTCTTTTTTATTTTGAGACAGACTCTCACTCTGTCACCCAGGCTGGAGTGCAGTGGCACTATCTTGGCTCACTGCAACCACTGCCTCCTGGGTTCAGGTGATTCTCCTGCCTCAGCCTCCCAAATAGCTGGGACTACAGGCATATGCCACTGCACCTGGCTAATTTTTGTATTTTCAGTAGAGTCGGGGTTTTGCCATGTTGGCCAGGCTAATTTCGAACTCCTTACCTCTGCTGATCCGCCTGCCTCAGCCTCCCAAAATGCTGAGATTACAGGCATGAGCCACCACACCTGGCCGTTGCTATGGTCTTTTATGAGGTTGCAGTTAGGATGCTGGCAGGGGCTGCAGTCATATGAAAACTTGATTGGGGCTAGAGGATCCCCTTTTAGTATTTCTCACTCATGTGGTATTGGGAAGAGGCTTTACTTCCTCAACACGTGGGCCTCTCTCCATAGGTAGTTTGAATTTCCTCATGACATAGCAGTTGGTTTCTCCCAAAGTGAGTTGTCTGAAAGAGAACAAGGCAGAATCCACAATGAATATGACTTAGTATCAAAATGTACACACATCACTTCTGTCATATGCTGTTCATTGAAAGTAGGTCACTAAATACTACCTGCACTCAAAGGAAAGGGAATTAAGCTCCACTTCTTGAGGAGAGGAGTGTCAGAGAATTTGTGGACATATTTTAAGACCACCACAGAGCCTATATCCACACACACACACACACACACACACACACACACACACAGAACACATACATACAGAAACACATGTAACATTAGGCTAGTGCAAATATTAGGCTTTGTCTTTAACGGCAAAAACTGCAATTACTTTTGTACCAACCTAATATATTGAAAAAAATATTTAAAATAAGGTTATAACTGAGAGTGGAAATAACTGAACATTTACAATTTCTCCTTTTTATTTTCTACTTTAAAAAACACATTTTTCTTTTGTAATTAAAAAAAGGAAAGTTTGACAGAGATTCATGGTCAATGTGATGGGAAGATTATTTGTATTAATCAATAGATCAACTTGGTCAGATTTGATATATTTAGAATATTTTTTCTGATTCATAAATATGGTATGCCTCCCAATTTATTTAGGCCTTCTTTACTATATTTTGATTGTTATATTTTTCTCTGAAGAGACTGTGTACATTTTTCTCCTTGGTTGGATTTATTCCTTAGTATTAAATATTCTCTGATACTATTATATACTTTTTAATTATAAGATCTAGTTGTTTGCTGTTGCTGTGTAGAAATTAACATATTCTTAGTCTAATCTTATACTAATCAGCTCCCTAAACTCTCTACTTATTTCTAATGATTTTCTCTCAGATTATTTTGGATTTTTCTATACAAAAAATTCTATCATCTAAAAATGATGACAATTTTATTTTTAGCTTTCCAATTCTCATATCTGATTTCTCTTTTATTTCTTATTGCTTTAAACAAGGAAAGCCAATATCAAGTTAAATAAAAGTCACAATCATTGATTTCTTTTTCACTTCTGATTAAATGGAAATACATCTAAAATTTCCCTATAATGAAAATACTTTGCTATAGTTTATCACTATAGGAAGTTGTATTATATTTTTGATTTACAAAGAGTTTTTTTAATCAAGAATTCAGTATTATCAAGTGTCTTTTCCCGAATCTAGTGAAATAACATTTTTTTTTTACCTATTAATGTTGAAAATTATATTTATAAACTTTATTGTTAATTAAGCCATTCTTTCACAGTTGGCCTATATTCAACTTGGTTATGATTTCTTAACTCTTTCATAAACAGATAGATTCAATTTGCTAACATTTTTCTTGGAATTTTTGCATATATACATTTTTTAGTAAAATAGGGCTATAATTTTTCCTTCTCAGTGCAAATCTATCAGGATTAAGATAACTAATATTAAAATTTAACTTCAAAGAATTAATAAGAAAAAGTATTTTAACAGTGAGAAGCTGGGAGAATACATGTACAAAACATATAACTGAAACAAGGTTGCCACCCCAAATATATAAATCATGCTTACAAATCAATAGAAAAAATTCACAACCCAAATCAAATGGGCAAATAAAATGAAATTCACAAAGAGAACAATGCAAATATTTAAATACTATATAAAATATCTTCCACCTCAATGTAAATGAGGACACTGCAAATTTATACAAGAATTATACACCACCTAAAAATCCAGCAGAACAAGGAAATTTAAAAAATAGATTAAGTGAGGAAGATCCAAGATGGCCCTTTAGGAGCAGCTCAGGATTGCAGCACCCAGTGAAAGTGCAGAGGGTGAGTGGATGCTGCAATTCCAGACAGATTTTATTCCCCACAGACCAGGAGATTCCCAGGCAGAGGAGCCCCATGGGTAGCCAGCGTGGCTGTTTTGGCCAGCGTGGCTGTTTCGGCGGCGCGGCTGTTTTGCTGGTGCCACGGCACGGCGGTCCTCAGTACAAAATACACTGGTCTGGTTGCCCTTTTAATCTGGCAATTGGAGCTCCAAGAAGGCAGATTCACCCATTCATCTGATTAAACAGGGGTCTGAAACAGTGAGCCAGGCCAGGAGATTCCCAGGCAGTGCCGTTGTTTCAGCCAGCACAGTGGGTTGCCGCACAGGAAATCACACAGATCCTGGTGCCGTTTCAGCAGGCAACTAGAACACTTGGGAGAGAGTCAACCATTCAACTTAAAAAAAAAAAGGCTCTGAGGCAGGGAGCCAGGTGATTGGGCTCGTCAGGTCCCACCCCCCACACACACACACACACAGAAATAGCAATTGGAGACACTCGGGGTTGAGAGTTTCATGGCAAGCACAGCTGAAACCGGGATGGCCCAGCTCTGTGGGGGAGGGGCATCTGTCATTACCGAGGCACTCCACCCCTACGGAGGTAGTCCACCATTGCTGAGGCAGCCTGCCATTGCCGAGGCAACTCACCATAACAGAGAGAGTCCCCAATTACAGAGGCGGGCCACCATTGCCAAGGCAGTTCTAACCACACCCATATAAACAGGACTGCAGGGAAGTTCACACAGCAGCAGGGCAGGGCCCACAGCAGCTCAGCAAAGCATCTGCAGGCAGGCAGTGACTAGGCTGCCTCTTTGCTGGGCAGGGCAGCCCTGAAAAAAATGGCAGCAGCATAATGAATACACATAAATAAAGCCCTAATGCCCCAGGACAGAGCATCTGGGAAAAAAAAGGGAGGGTTATGAGTTCTGCTGCAGCAGACCTAAACGTACCTGCCTAACAGCTCTAAAGGAACAACAGAGCTCACAGCTCACCACTTGAGCTCCTATAAAGAACAGACTATCTTCTCAATCAGCCCCATGACCCCCATATATCCAAAGAGTCACCTCACAAAGGACTGATCAGACTGACATTTGGAGGGCATCATTCTGGGACAAACATAGCAGAAGAAGAAACTGGTAGCAACTCTTACTGTTCTGCAGCTGCTGCAGGTGATCCCCAGGCAAGCAGGGCCTGGAGTGGACCTCAGCAGTCCTGCAGCAGAGAGGACAGACTGTTAGAAGGAAAACTAAGAAAAAGAAATAATTCATCATCAACAATCTGGATGTCCACTCAGAGACCCAATCTGAAAATCAGCAACTACACAGACGACAGGTGGATAAATCCACAAAGATAGGAAGAAACCAGAGCAAAAAGGAGGAAAACACCCAGAACCAGAACACCTCTCTTCCAACAAGGGATCACAACTCCTCACCAGCAAGGGAACAAAGCTGGATGGAGAATGAGTGTGATGAAATGACAGAATCAGACTTCAGAAGGTGGGTAATGAGAAACTTCCGTGAGCTAAAAGAATATGTTCTAACTCAATGCAAAGAAACTAAGGACCTTGAAAAAATATTTGAGTAAATGATAACAAGAATGGACAACTTAGAGGGGAATACGAGTGAATTGATGGAGTTGAAAAACACAACACGAGAACTTCATGAAGTGTGCACAAGTTTCAACAGCTGAATTTAACAAGCAGAAGAAAGGATATCAGAGGTCGAAGACCAACTCAATTAAATAAAATGAGAAGGCAAGATTAGAGAAAAAAGCACAAAAAGGAATGAACAAAGTCTCCAAGAAATGTGGGACTACGTGAAGAGACCTAACCTACATTTGATAGGTGTACCTGAATGTGATGAAGAGAATGAATCCAAGCTGGAAAATACTCTTCAGGATATTATCCAGGAAAACTTCCCCAACCTGGCAAGGCAGGCCAATATTCAAGTCCAGGAAATACAGAAAACACCACAAAGATATTCCTCAAGAAGAGCAACCCCAAGGCACATAATCGTCAGATTCACCGGGGTTGAAATGAAGAAGAAAATGCCAAGGGCAGCCAGAGAGAAAGGTCGGATCACCCACAAAGGGACGTCCATCAGACTCACAGCAGATCTCTCTGCAGAAACCCTACAAGCCAGAAGAGAGTGGGGGCCAATACTCAACATCCTTAAAGAAAAGAACTTTCAACACAGAATTTCATATCCAGCCAAACTAAGCTTCATAAGTGAAGAAAAAATAAAATCCTTTGCAAACAAGCAAGTACTCAGAGATTTTTGTCACCACCAGGCCTGCTTTTTAAGAGCTCCTGAAAGAGGCACTACACATAGAAAGAAACAAGCAGTACCAGCCACTCCAAAAACATACCAAATGGTAAAGAGCATCAACAAAATGAATAATCTGCATCAACCAACAGGCAAAACACCAGGCTAGCATCAAGATGGCAGTATCAAATTCGCACATAATAAAATTAACCCTGAATGTAAATGGGCTAAATACACCAATCAAAAGACACAGACTGGCAAATTGGATAAAAAGTCAAAACCCATCAGTGTGCTGTAACTCATCTCACATGCAAGGATACACAAAGGCTCAAAATAAAGGGATGAAGGAAGATTTACCAAGCAAATGGAGAGCAAAAACAAAAGCAGGAGTTGCAATTCTCATCTCTGATAAAATAGACTTTAAAGCAACAAAGATCAAAAGAGACAAAGAAGGACATTACATAATGGTAAAAGGATCGATACAACAAGAAGAGCTAACGATTCTAAATATATATGGACCCAATACAGGAGCACCCAGATAATAAGGCAAGTTCTTAATGACTTACAAAGAGACATAGACTCCCACACAATAATAGTGGGAGACTTTAACACTCCACTGTCAATTTTAGACAGATCAACCAGACAGAAAATTAACAAGGATATCCAGGATTTGAACTCAGACCTGGAACAAGCAAACCTGATAGACATTTACAGAACTCTCCACCCCAAATTCACAGAATAC
>JAPYYA010003506.1:0-12784 GCA_028533165.1 Leontopithecus rosalia | reverse complement strand
TGGGAACACATGGACATAGGGAAGGGAGCACCACACACTGAGGTCTATTGGGGGAAATAGGGGAGGGACAGCGGGGCGGGGAGCAGGGGAGGGATGGCATGGGGAGAAATGCCAAATATGGGTGAGGGGGCAGAAGGCAGCAAAACACACTGCCACGTGTGTACCTATGCAACTATCTTGCATGTTCTGCACATGTACCTCAAAACCTAAAATGCAATAAAAAGTAAAAAAATAATAATAAAAAATAAAAAATAAAAATATTTTACATAACTTCATAATATTTCATAAAAGAATATTATTTTTTAAATTCCTAAGGGGGCTCACAAACTTGTATTACTCTCAAGTGAGTTCATAAATTATTACTATTATTGAGATAGAGTCTCACTCTGTTGCCCAGCCTGGAGTACAATGGCATAATCTTGGCTCACTGTAGTCTCTGCCTCCTCTGTTCAAGTCATTTTGTTGCCTCAGCCTCCTGAGTAGCTGGGATTACAAGTGTGTACCACCATGCTCAGCTAACTTCTGTATTTTTAGTAAAGATGGGGTTTCACCATGTAGGCCAGGAAAATCTCAAACTCCTGGCCTCAAGTGATCCACCCACTCAGCCTCCCAAGTTGCTGAAATTACAGGTATGAGCCAACGTGCCCAGCCCAAGTTCATAAATTTTTAAATGTTGCAAAACAACAGTATAATGTAGCAGTTTTTAAAATCAGACTTCAGTAATTTAAACCAGCTTCTTGTTTCTGCCTTCCAAAGGAATCCAGTCTACCAGAGAAGACAGACTATGAAAAGTAATTGCACTGTAATAAACCCATTATCAGGGAAAAAAGAGGATTCTGCAGGAATATGCAGTAATTGGTCTAGGACTCAGCAATGGGCTTCCAGAGGAGCTAGACCGAAAGGATTAAAATTAGCTATAAGAAGAGGACAGAAAAGTGTTCCAGCCCAGAGGGAATAGCATGTGCAAATGCTTAGGCAAGAGAAAAGAAGCCAAGTGCAAGGAACTGAAATAATCAAAGAAATCCAGGGTACCCAGAGCATAGAATTGAAATGAGAAGATTAAAAAAAAGATGAGACTGTTGAAAGAGACAGGGGTCAAGCTCTGGTGAGTATTGCAAACAGTATGGAATAATATGCAAACAGTATGGATGAGTAGTAAAGAAGTACGGACTTGTTCCTGAGATCAATGGGAAGTCATTAATATGAACACAGAGAATTAGAGAAACAAAGAATCATGTTTTTAACAGCATAATTCCCCACCAACAGAGAGCCAAAGTAGAAGGAAAATGTGAGACTTCTTATTTTCAGAGGGCTCAAGCATTCTAAGAATGTTCTAATAATGACTCCCTCAAGCTGAATCTTGCAAATATAGCAAAATGCAAATACTGCCTCTGGCAAAATGCTAACAGCCTAGTGATCCAAAGGTGAACAAGAAAATGACCACATGACCTGATCTTGCCAGTAAATGAGTCTCATCATTTAGATTTCAGGGGCCACACCAGGATCACTGTGAGAGTCAGAAGATTTGGGCCTCTGAGTTTCACTTTCCTGCTCAGAGAAACTATGGTAAGAATTTATCCCTTGCCTACCCACCTCACACCATTTCAATCACATGTCTCAATAATATAAGTGGAAAATATTTTACCAGCTGCATTGACTCAGTCCACCAGAAAAAGACAACAAGCAGCAAGAAAATGCTTCATAATGTACAGTATATCTAAAGCGATAAAGTTACCTGATTATTTCACACTTCTGAAACAAACATCCTACCATTAAAATCCATAGATGTGCATGTCCTGAATTTGCTGAGGCAGGAATAAAATCCAAAGCCAAGTCAACTACCAGTACAAAACACTGAATTAAATAAAATAAAAACCAAATGAAAGACATTAAAAGTCAGCACTTGAGTCAATCTGGTTCCACAGTCATGGGCGAGGCTTAGGCTGGATACAGCTGACAAAAGTGAATCAGCCTAGAGCTGGCAGACTTTGGTTCTGGACTTTGAGCACAATACATGACTTGCTTTGATAGCACTTTTGTAGGATTTGTCATGATTTTACATGTCCCAAAAAGTTATTAGTAATTTTAAAGATCAATGAGAAAGTAAAAGCAAACTGTTACAAGTTCCTCATAGGAAATCATTTAAGTTTTTGTTTTTGAGACAGTCTCACTCCATCACCAAGCCTGGAGTGCTGAAAATTATTGTCTTTAAATACAATAATCTAATCAATCACCATCAAAACAAAAGCCCCACAACATAATGTGTTTCACTTATAAAAAGCATTGACATTTATAAAATTGTCATAGTCAATTTATAAAACTGTAATAGCAAATTATTTTTACTCAGAATAGTACTAAATTAACAATATAAAATAATAGACTGGTATGGTGGCTCATGTCTGTAATTCCAGCACTTTGAAAGACTGAGGAGGGCAGATCACCTGAGGTCAGGAGTTTGAAATGAGCCTGTCTAACATGGTGAAACCCTGTCTCTACTAAAAATAAAAAAATTAGTTGGGTGTGGTAGTACACACCTGTAATCCCAGGTACTCAGTAGGCTGAGGCAGAAGAATTGCTTGAACCTGGAGGTAAAGGTTGCAGTGAGCTGAGAACGTACCACTGCACTCCAGCCTGGGTGACAGAGCATGAGTCTGTCTCCAGGAGAAAAACTAAAAGCTTGAGTTATCCTTACAGTGCACATGTGCATATTGACAAATCAAAGAGTGCCTGTATTGAGCTTCTACAAAAGGCTTTTTGGAGAAGTGAAGGAAGGAGCAGTACCATCATTTTAAGATTAATTTTTAAAAGCTTAGACTACTCTGTGCTTTTAAAAAGGATTTCACAACTTTTTTACCTGTTATATTCGTTCTTGGCTGAGTAACTGCAGTTGTATTGTTAGTAAGAAGTTCTGGTGTGTAAAAATACAGTTAATATTAGTACTATAATAGAGCATTTAGAAGAAGTCTTCAGGCCTTACTTGCACAGCTGTATGCTAATTATTATTATTATTTTATTATTAAAATAGAGCCTTATTCTCTCACCCAGGTTGGAGTATAGTGGCACTACCTCAACTCACTGCAACCTCTGCCTACCAGGTTCAAGCAATTCTCCTCAGTCTCCTGAGTAGCTGGGACTACAAGTGCACACCACCATACCCAGCTAATTTTTGTATTTTTAGTAGACATGGGGTTTTGCCATGTTGCCCAGGCTGATATCCAGCTCCTGACCTCAGGTGATCCACCCATTTCAGCCTCCAAAAATGCTGGGATTATAAGCATGAGCCACTATGCCTTGCCAATTTTTAAACATGGTCAATTCTGCTTCATTTTATAGTTAAAAAAATCAATTTGGTGACTTGAATTCTGAAAATAGCAATTTTCAGACGTTCAGGTGAGACCACCTGCATGACTCCAAAGTCATCCTTTTTATAAGATAAATATGTGAAAGTCACTTTTCCCTCAAACCAGCTCAATTCTGTTCCTGA
Organism: Leontopithecus rosalia; assembly: GCA_028533165.1. Classification (NCBI taxonomy): domain Eukaryota; kingdom Metazoa; phylum Chordata; class Mammalia; order Primates; family Cebidae; genus Leontopithecus; species Leontopithecus rosalia. The sequence continues at coordinate 9,300 of JAPYYA010003506.1, read as the reverse complement.
ATCTTAGATGACCTGTCCCACAGCACAGCAAGAAGCAGCTTGCTGTATCATCTTAACCTTTCATCTCCCTTTTAACTCAGTCTCAACGAATATACACAGATGCACAACCTCAATCAGTAAGCAAGACCCTACTCACTTCAACATTCCTTCCATGAGGAGAAAGAGGCCTTCTGTTCCTACCCCCCAGACCCAAACCACCCATGTGTTACCCTTCAAAATCAAGCAGAATAACCTTTCTAAAGGGCAGATCTAAATTATTTTAAGAGGGACCTGCTATTGAAATACCCTTGAGCTTGGTTATAATGAATACATTTTAAACAATCCTGCCAACTCCATTATGCCTACCCTGAGCTATGTTTGCCCACCCTGAGTTATGTAGGGCATTCTTTTCTGAAAGCTTGCTGTCTGAGACACCTGGCATCGTTGTAACCAATTCTGAGAAAGAGGGCCCACCATCCCTGTGCATCCTGCATCTGCAACTGTTTTTTTTTTTTTTTACTTTTTTTTAATTGCATTTTAGGTTTTGGGGTACATGTGAAGAACATGCAAGATTGTTGCATAGGCACATACATGACAGTGTGATTTGCTGCCTTCCTCCCCATCACCTATATCTGGCATTTCTCCCCATGGTATCTCTCACAACTGTTTTAACTGTTACCCCACACTGTTCCCCACATCCTGAGTAAAAAAACAATTTTAAGTAGAACTTTCTGTTAGGCAACCCCCACCCTTCCCTTAACCTGCTCCTTCTGCTTCTGTAATAATCTGCTTACTGACCTGACCCTAAACTGGTATAAAAATGTGGATCGCCCTTGGTTTTTGATCAAGAGGTTTGAGCTCTAGCTGACTCTTGGACACCAGCATAAAGGTGGACTCTGAACAAACTCAGTGCATGGTGCTTCTGTTTAAACTGGCTTGGGTATAACATTATGAGACCATTTAATGACTGCCACTGTTTTTGTAGGCTCTAAGGCCTTCCTCCACTTGGCCACACAAGTCTATCTATGCAATCCCACCACACACACACATGGCTCTCCTCAATCCACACGGAACGGGTGAGGCATGTGAACATGTGAATATATTTGACACCTCCCTGCCTTTACTCTATATGTGAAACAGGTTCCCTCTCTCTTTTTGCTTTTTGTGAGTGAAGCAGATTATGTTGTGGGGCTTTTGTTGTGATGGTGATTGATTATTATGTTTAAAGATGATAATGTTAAGCACTACAGGTTGGGTGACAGAGTGAGACTGTCTCAAAAACAAAAACTTAAATGGTTCTCTTTGATGGAACTTGTAGTACTTTGCTTTCACGTTCTCACTGATCTTTAATGAGACAGTAACTGGATGTGCCATCCTTGCCTTCTTCCCCAAAAATGCTCAATAACTTTTCATTGCATTTTTCTTAGTATTAAGCCTCCCAAATACAGGGCTCTTGTCAGACCCAATTTTGCACATCTGATGCTTATACTAAATAAATGTTTGTTCAATAAGTGAATCTAAATATTAATTGTAAATATAAAGAAGTCATGATGAGATGGGAAAAAAGGCCCATCTTCATCAAATTAATCTCTTCTTAATTTGTTGCTACAGATTATCATCTTACCTTTTCATAAAAATGTAATTCAGTTGCCCACTTGACTGATGTTTTCCAGCCTTGGAATTCCATATCATGAGGGACTTCTGAAAGGAATGTTTTCCGGAAGCCCTTCCACATACAAACATTTGCATGTGCTTCAAATTTTTGGTCTTAAAAAAGATCTTCAAAGATCTTAAAAGATAAAGCTTTGTTTTTCAATACCCTTAGGAGGGGAAGAAAGAAAATTATTATAGACAATAAAGAATACAACCTAAATAGTATTTTTTTTGAGATGGATTCTTGCTCTGTCACCCAGGCTGGAGTGCAATGGCATGATCTCAGCTCTCTGCAACCTCCACCTCCAAGGTTCAAGCAATTCTTCTACCTCAGCCTCCCAAATAGCTAAGATTTTATGCACCTGCCATCTTTCCTAGCTTATTTTTGCATTTTTTAGTAGAGACTGGGTTTCACCATTTTGGGCAGGATGGTCCGAAACTCCTGATCTCAGGTGGTTCACCCACTTTGGCCTCCCAAAGTGCTGGGATTACAGGCACAAGCCATTGCACCCAGCCTGTAAATACTATTTGGAAGCAGCCTTTTGCTACTATCTCCTGGTGACCTTTAATATAACCCTCCTCCTTTGGCGGCTGCACAATGGTGCATTTCAGACTACACTTTCCACTGCACTGAAAGGACGAGATCAATATTCTTTATCCCTTCAACTTTGTGAGCATGCTATTTTAAAAGAAATAACTTTCCACAAAGAATTCAGGGAATGTGAAATAACAATAGTAAGAAGAGGTTGGTTTAGATTAAAAGAGGCATAATAACCAAAGCTAGCACAAGAAGATTGTTTGGATCCAGATATAAACCAAACAATGAGCCAACACCAAAAAATCATTGTTAAATTTGTCAGATGTGATGAGATAGTGGCTGTTCGGGGATGCACACTGAACAGGTAAAATGATGTGAAGACTGTGATTTGCTTTACAATATTCCTGTAAATGGAGGAAACGAAATAGAACAAAATGTAAGATAATTTTAATGATCACAGAAATTGAGGAATGGGTATTTTAGTGTTCATCATACTATTTTCTCTACTTTTGAATAGGTATAAAAACTGTAATTTAAAAAGGTTAAAAAAAAGCCAGGCACTCTGGCTCATGCCTGTAATCCCGACACTTTGAAAAGCCATGGCAGGTGGATCACTTGGGTCAGGAGTTTGAGACCAGCCTGGACAACATGGTAAAACCCTGTCTCTACCAAAAAAAAGCTGGATGTGGTGGTGGGCACCTGTAGTCCCAGCTACTCAGGAGGTAGAGGCAAGAGAATCAGTTGAACCCAGGAGGCAGAGGTTGCATTGAGCTACTGTACTCCAGCCTGAATATAGACTGAGAATCTGCCTTAAGAAGAAAAAGTAAAAGTGAATTTACTAATCCCTGCTCTGAAGCCACATCCAAACAGAACTCTAAAGAGAAACATTCAAGCAATTTACATGGTGCTATTAATATACAGATCTCCCATGCACCTCTGACAGTAACATTTAAATATTTTGCAACGTGATAGTTGGGAGTGGCTCAAACCTGGGCATGGTGGCACATGGCTGTAGCCCTAGCTACTAAGGAGACTGAGACAGGAGGATAACTTGAGCCCAGGAGTTCTAGCCCAGCCCAGAAAACATAACATGACCCTGTTTCTTTAAAAAAAATCAGGGAGCTATCAAGGAACTCACTGATAAATTATTTTGGTGCTATCAACAACTGCTATCAAAACACTACTACAAAATCCAAAATTATATATTGCCAGACCTTTCGCCTTACTTCTGACCCCATTTACCAAACTGCCTCCTCTACCTCCACAACTCAACTTGAATGTTAACTTTCAATTAGTTAATTAATTTATTTATTTGTTCTTAGATTGGCTTTCCTCTAAAATCTAAAGATTTGTCTTAAATTCCTACTCATGTTATTAGCATCAAATATGAAGGGCTCTAGTATTGGAGCTCTTTGACATAAGAAACCCATGTGTTTTTTAGAAAACACACAAAGTGAAATAATCATCATAGCTATAAAAGGAAATATGCCCATAAATAAATAACAGTAAAAGATTAGAGGCTTTCATTCATACTAGAGAGTGATGTTATATAAAATTATTCTATTAATTCAGCAAGAAAATATATAAACCTAATTCTGACAAACTTTCTATAAAATAAAAAAGAACCATTTTGGGGGGTTGAGAGTGAAAACTGGAAGTTTTAGAAAGAGGTGAGGCCAACTGCAGAATGTGCTCATCAGGCATCATCAAGGCTGTCCCAATCACACCCTCTGCCTCATTATCCCTCCTATTCCACTTAATTTTTTCCCAGACCATAACCCCTTCTTACATAGTAAATATCTCCTACTTAGTACACATGTTTCCCCACCAGATTAAATGCTCCAGAATGCATGGGGCAGGACACTGTCTTCCACACAGCCCAGTTTCCAACATCTGACTCACAGGTACCAAATGACTTCAGGATTATGAGGTTGGAAGTAGTGAGTATTTCCTCAATACTTGCAGTGGTTCACAGCAATGAAAATCCTAAGATTTCCTCTCTCCCTTTCAGGGACCATAAAGAAAGCAGCAATACTGTTAGAGGCATTTGAACCAGAGCAACTCCATCTAAAATAGGAGCTGGATAAAATGAGGCTGAGACCTACTGAGCTGTGTTCCCAGATAGTTAAGGCAATCTAAGTCACAGGGTGAGAAAGAAAGTCCGCACAGGATACAGGTCATAATGACCTTGCTGATAAAATGGGTTGCAGTAAAGAAGCCAGCCAAAACTGACCAAAACCAAGATGGTGACGAGAGTGGCCACTGGTCATCTTCACTGTTGCTAAACTCCCACCAACACCATGACAGTTTACAAATGCCATGGAAATGTCTCAAAAGGGAAAGCAGAAAAATAATCCGTTCCTAGCTGGGCATTGTGGCTTATACCTGTAATCCCAGCACTCTGGGAGGCCAAGGCAGGTGGATCACGAGGTCAGGAGTTCGAAACCAGCCTAGCCAATATGGCGAAACCCCATCTCTACTAAACAAAAATAGAAAAATTAGCCAGGCATAGTGGCGGACATCTGCAATCCCAGCTACTCAGGAGGCTGAGGCAGGAGAATCGCTTGAACCAGGGAGGAGGAGGTTGCAGTCAGCTGAGATTGTGCCACTGCACTCCAGCCTGGGTGACAAGAGGAAGATGCTATCTCAAAAAATAAAAATAAAAAAGGAAAAAGAAAAAGGGCTCAGGATGAAGTTGCTGGCTGGAACTCTGCAGTGTAGAGAGGATGAGGGCAGGGAGCTCAAGAAACTGAAAATGAGACAGAGAGGAGCCAAGAAAGAGTCCACAAGATTTGAACATTTTTATAAGAATAGCTTTAAAAAGAGTATTGGGGGACAGAGGACAGTAACTGAGAGTTCTGCTGAGAAGCATAATAAAACTGGGGCAGGGAGCAACTTTGGGTGGCAAAAGATGTTAAATGAAAAATTAAAGCAAAGTATTTTGAAGTGTTGATGAAGTGTTTAAGGAACAACCTAGAAAAGACAGGTTGGCTGAGGTTGTACCTTCAAACGCCCAACAGTGGCTACTGCCAAAGCTCTCTCTGTTACTAAAGAGCAGCACTGAGGCACAGGTAAAGCCCAAAGCAAAGAGGCTTCCCAATGGTGTCAATCCTCCTGCAGAAAACCTTTGACTGTACAGAAAAATTTACTCAGTAAAAAGCATATGGGGTTCCATTACCTTTCTTTTCTTATGTGTAATTAAAATTTCCATAATCCATGCATATTAGAAACTGTAGGATGGCCAGGCACGGTGGCTCACATCTGTAATCCCAGCAATTTGGGAGGCTGAGGCAGCCAAACCACCTGAGGTCAGGAGTTTGAGACCAGCCTGTTCAACATGGCAAAGCCCTGTCTCTACTGAAAATATAAATTAACCAAGTGTGGTGGACATGCCTGTAATCCCAGCTAGTTGGGAGGCTGAGGCAGGAGAATCACTTGAAACTGGGAGGTGGAGGTTGCAGTGAACTGAGATCCCACCATTGCACTCCTGCCTGGGTGACAGAACAAGACTCCATCTAAATTTAAAAAAAAAATGAGAGTCCAGGTGTAGTGGCTCATGCCTGTAATCCCAACACATTGGGAGGAGGGTGAATCAACTCAGGTCAGGAGTTTTAGGCCAGCCTGGCCAAAATGATGAAACCCCATCTCTACAAAAAATATAAAAATTAGTCAGGCATGGTGGCAGTTGTCTAGAATCCCAGCTACTTAAAAGGCTGAGGCAAGACAATCGCTTGAACCTGGGAGGTGAAGGTTGCAGTGAGCCAAGATCATGCCACTCTGCACTCTAGCCTGAGCAACGAAACTGAAACTCCTTCATGCACAAAAAAAGACTAGTAAGAGAAAACTGGAGCTGAGTCCTACTCATTGTATTTACTTTCCTAAAATAAAACATTATAAAAAACATTACCACCAGGTGTGGTGTCTCACATCTGTAATGCCAGCACTTTTGGAGGCCAAAACATGGAAATCACAAAATGAGGAGTTCCAGACAAGCCTGGCTAACATGGTGAAATCCATCTCTACTAAAAAAATACAGAAATTAGCTACACATGGTGGTGTGTGCCTGTAATCCCAGCTACTTGGGAGAGTGAAGCAAGAAAATTACTTGAACCTGGGAGGCAGAGGTTGCAGTGAGCCACTGCACTCCAGCCTGGGTGACAGAGCAAGACTCCATATCAAAAACAAAACAAAACAAAATAAAAAACATAATACTCAGTAATATACTTTAGTTAAAGGAGGAAAAAGAGACTTATCACATTTTTTGCAGAAAAGCTGATCCACTGTCTTAATTTAGTGATTCTGGCACACCCTTCTTCCTTTACTGTTGAAATCACAAAATTAAAAGTTTTCTCAATGTAATGGGTTTAATAACTTGGGTTATTAAATATTATTATAAAACAGGCAGTATTATTTTTCTTTCCTGTGACTAAAATTATTTCTAAGATTCCAGAATGTATTTATTACTGAAACAATGCTAACACTGCACAAAAAAAGGGAAAACCAGGCATTCATTAAAGCTGAAAAAAAGCAGAACTCAGTGTGTTCAAGAACAGCTACCAGACCAGGTACAGTGGCTCACACCTGTAATCCCAGCACTATAGAGGCTGAAGCAGGTGGATCACCTGAGGTTAGGAGTTCAAGACTAGCCTGGACAACATGGTGAAACCCCATCTCTACTACAAATACAAAAATTAGGTAACCCTGGTGGCATGTGCCTTTAATCCCAGCTACTTGAAAGGTGAAGTAGGAAGATTGCTTGAACCCAGAAGGTGGGAGGATGTAGTGAGCTGAGATCATACCACTGTACTCCAGCATGGGCAACACAGCAAAACTCCACCTCAATAAATAAATAAATAAATAAACAGCTACCAGGTGACATTTGCTATGGGAAGACTAGGGACATGATCTTGCTGGCAATCCTCCCATTTTAGTAAATCTAAACAGTGTGATTCCATTCTTTTTTGTCCCCATTCCATGCCAGAACCAAAACTAGTAAGAAAATCAATTCTATTTCTTTGAAAATACATCTAATAATTAAGACATTATATGCATGGCTCCATACTCTAAAAGGAAACCTTTTTATGTCCTGGGTAACATAGGCATTTGATGAATGATTGTTCAGTTGACTGGCATATACTTCAACAATAAACTGTTCAATGCCCTATGCCAGATAAATCTTACATCTCAGAAGTAGGACAACGATTATTTTACTTCTGTCTACCCATTAATCTAATATCTACATGTATATATAATGGGTTAATACAAAGAAAATGAGTTGACTGTTTTAGAGAGTATTAGAATTTTGACAACATGAATTCTCTTACCCTCACAAATAAGAGACATAGTATTTCATGTGGAAGGTACCATTAAAGAAATCAAAATGTTAATCATTAAATAATTATTGCACATAATCTTCTCATCTGACCTAAGACTGAAGACCTACCTTTGAAGCTGGTTTATTAATTTGTAGATCTTCAGGTATTAAATTCATAAGTTCATGTCTGAAAGGTGAAAATAAATATTTAATATTCACTAGGCAATATTTAGCAAAGTAATATCCATTAGAACATGTTTAATATTTAATCACCAAGGGTGGTTTTGAAAAGAAAAGACAGGCTGGGCACAGTAACTCCTGCCTATAATCCCAACATTTTGGAAAGCTGAGGCAGACAGATCACAAGGTCAAGAGTTTGAACCCAACCTGGCCAACATGGTAAAACCCCATCTCTACTAAAAATACAAAACTTAGCCAGGTGTCATGGCAGGTACCTGGAATTGCAGCTACTCAGGAGGCTGACCTGGAGAATTGCTTGTACCCAAGAGGAAGAGGTTGCAGTGAGCTGAGATCACACCACTGCACTACAGCCTCGGCGACAGAGCAAGACTCCCTCTCAGAGAAAAATTAAGAAAAGGCAATCTGAATGCTTGAGCACAACTAAATCTTCAGTCGAGGTTTCTACAGAGTAACAAAAAAAATAATAACTGAAAATTGTCTCATAAGTTGCTTCATGGAGCATGTGTCCTCACAAGTAAAGTGGTAATTTGGCAACACACAGCTCTTTGAAGCATACTACAAAAATCTTAAATGGGATCCTTTAATATTGCATTGCATTCAAAGTTATCTTCCTCTACATATCTACAAAAACAATCATATATTCCCACATATGCTTTAAAAATCTCAGGCCTACAAGCAAGACATGGATATTATTTTCTTTAGCAAACATATCAAAAAATTGTAAAAGAAAATGTAAGTTGCATGCCAGTCAGGTGTGGGCAGTGTCCATGTTTCAAAAGCTAACACTGGCATAACTGACTCAAAGTTGGGACTCAGATAAATTAAAAAGGGGAGGATAAAAATACATAAAATAGACTGGATGCAGTTGCTAATGCCTGTAATCCCAGCACTTTGGAAGGCTGAGGAATGTGTATCACATGGTCAGGATTTCGAGGCCAGCCTGGCCCATATGGAGACTGAGGCAGGAGAATTGCTTGAATCCAGGAGGCAGAGGCTGAAGCGAGTCAAGATCATGCTACTGCACTCCAGCTGAGGCGATAAGAGTGAAAACTCTGTCTCACAAAGAAAAAACATTCCTTTGGGAAGTCATTCTACATAAAGATCTTCAACATGAGACTGCAAAAAAGGGGTATAGGATCATCAACAGATATTTGGCTTTTACAGTTTGAGCTATAAGGCCAAAAGGAAAAGGGAGATCATTTAAACACAATTTGTAGAAAAGAATAATGACTGAATCTGTATTACTCTTTAACTTTTTTTTCTTTTAATTTTTATTGCATTTTAGGTTTTGGGGTACATGTGCAGAACATGCAAGATAGTTGCACAGGTACACATGTGGCAGTGTGTTTTGCTGCCTTCTGCCCCCTCACCCATATTTGGCATTTCTCCCCATGCCATCCCTCCTCCGCTCCCCCCCCGCTGTCCCTCCCCTATTTCCCCCAATAGACCTCGGTGTGTGGTGCTCCCTTCCCTGTGTCCATGTGTTCTCATTGTTCATCACCCGCCTATGAGTGAGTATATACGGTGTTTCCTTTTCTGTTCTTGTGTCAATTTGCTGAGAATGATGTTCTCCAGATTCATCCATGTCCCTACAAAGGACACGAACTCATCATTT
>JAPYYA010003505.1:0-12786 GCA_028533165.1 Leontopithecus rosalia | reverse complement strand
GCAGGCAGAATCATAAACTAGGAGTTGAGGTCCCCGCCTCTAACCCTAGTTCTGCATCTAGCCTGGATATGTGACTTAGTTTCCACTGCCATACACTTAAACCTTTGAACCAGATGCTATTTCCTTCAGGCCTGAAATCTGGGAAAGGATTTTACCTCTCGATAATACTTGAAGGTGTTTTGAGACACTTTAACTTCAGCAAGCCGAAAACTGAACTCTTTATCTTTCTCCTTTACATTTGTTACTCATGTATGTTTTGTTCTGTAACCAGAAACCGGAGACTTTTTCTCTTTAAAAATATTATAGTAATGTATGCATTTTGTTTACAAATATACAAGTGATTAAAAATATATGAAACAAAAATTCAAAGTTTCTCCTCTAACACAACAATCTAACCTGTAAAAGTTCAACTTTTATCCACCTGTTGTGTACTGTAGTCCTTCTTAATTCCTTTCCCCTCATGTCTTATCCACTAAGTTACCAAATTCCAGGGATTTTACTTCCTATATATCTCTGGAATCAGTCCCCACCCAGTATCATCTCTTTCGTGAGCTATTGCTACAGTCTATTAGCCACCTTATACCCATAAAACTTTACCCCAACAATGACACATATTTTTATAAAATCAATTAGTTTTTCAAGATACAAATATGATCATAATAGCATAGTCATTTTAAGTTTCTCAGAAGTTGCCAATCACCAGCAGTGTACATGGCCTTTAAGACCCTTCACAATCCTATTCTGCCACTTCTCCTACCTTAACTTCCTTTCTCCTCCTATTCCTTGTGCTCTAACAATAACAGTCCACTTATAATGAATATATAATTGCCTTCCATCCCTCTATGCCTCTGAAATGACATTTCTTCTTCCAGGAGAGTTCCTTCTCTCCTAAACCACCTGAAAAGACTCAACTCGGGTATTACCTTATTAGGAAAGTTCACCGACCTTCCCTAGGAAGCTGAGCACTACATAGAATTCCACACACTAGATATGAGATGACTTGTCACTCTATTCAATAGCTATTTGACTATCTTCCCTACAGAAGCTTTTTGATGGCAAAGACAGTAATTCACTTAACTTTATGTCTTTAGCTTTCAACATTCTGCCTTTCACCTAATAAGTACTCAATAAAGTTTGTGGAGTAAATGTCTGATGATGAGATTTCCCTTAAAAACCAGTAATTGTGATTAGTATAATTTTATAAGCCTAAAGGAAAACTTATTGTCAATTATCTGTAGATAATGGATAACCCCAAACTCTATTTCAACCTCTTTTCCAGTATACATTTTGAATTACTACATTTGAAATAGCCTGTTAATTTTTAAAAAAGAAAAGTGAAATTCAAGCCCTAAATAATATTATTCCTCCTGATTCATCTACCCACCCCCTGAGATCCCTAGCCACTTTAACAGAGCTTCATTCTCTTAGTTTCACTTTTTTCTGCACCCCTACCAGCAGAAAATTGAATCTAACTCAGGCCCCAGGGACTATAAAGACAATGAGGAAGATGCTGCAAGACCTGTGTTTGGTGAAAACTTCCTTCAGGTAAGCTACCCTTGGCAACAGGCAAAGGCAAATCTAAAGAGTATGAAGACCAAGAGAACCATTGACAAAACAAGGTGCTTTACGTAACAGAATCCCAAAAGCAACAAAAATAACAGAAGCATTTAAAGTGGGAAAATAGAAATATCATAAAATACTGATTCTGAGAAAGAAATCAACCCATTTAACTCTTAATAAACCACTAGAAGCATTCAGTTCATAAATACTGAATGATTCTTAAACATGTGTTGCAATATCAATACAATTAAGAGAAACCCATATAAAGCCTGATTGTAGAAGCACACTATTTATTGACGGGGTTCTAATCTTGATTCGCAGAATCGTTATTACACTGATTATGAAGCAGATATGTCCCCCAAAATCTCCTATCCCATGAAGAGTGAATAAAACCACTATTAGAAAACCTGCTCATCTGTGCCTGTTTAATCTGTAGACAATTAAAAGATTAACAGCTAGGAGTTAATTCTTCCAAGTCTCTCTGAAAAGATCTGAAAATCACTCTATGTTTCATTATTACCTGAGATCCTGAAATGAACACTTTAACAATACAGAATTAACATCCCTTTTCCAAGATGCTTGGGACCAGGAGTATTTTGGATTATGGAATTCTTTTTTTTTTTTTAAGACAGGATCTCCCTCTGTCACCTAGACTGGAATACAGTGGCATGATTGTGATCTCAGTTCACTGCAGCCTTTGCTTCCTGGGATCAAGGGATCCTCCTACCTCAGCCTCCTGAGTAGCTGGGACTACAGGAGTGCACCACCTTGCCTGGCTATTTTTGTATTTTTTTCTGTAGACAGGGTTTCGCCATGTTGCCCAGGCTGGCCTTGACTTCCAGGGCTCAGGCAATTGGCCTGACTTGGATTCTCAAAGTGTTGGAATTTACAGGCATGAGCCTAGCCAGATTATAGATTTTTTTGGATTTTGAGATATTTGCAGTATACTTATAGTATACTGCAATGAGCATTTCCTTTTAGCATCATGTTGGCATTAAAATGTTTTGGATTTTGGAGCAGCATGGATTTCAAATTTGGGATGTTCAACCTGCAACTGCAATGGTTTATTACCTGTTTAAATATAATTTGCTGCTTTGACCTTTTTAAACTAATAACTACATTGATTTGTTGGTACTATTATATAAGACATACCCAACCATTAAGTTTATTAATAAGATGCTTCAAACCTGACCAAAAGTCATTTGTGCGATGTACCTACTCCAGGAAGAGTAAAATGGAAAAAAAACCCTGAATAATCTGCACCTATTTGGAGGTAAAATTGTTTCTTCCACATAGAAATCTTCATTTACTATGATTTCATGTGCAATGCTCAGCCTAGAAACTTCATTAACTGTCTCTATCAGCTCTGTGAAAAGGCATCATCAGGTCTGCCCTCTGGGGGGAAAGAAACATCACCATCATTAATAGGGAACCCACATAAATAGAATTTTCATTTTGAGATTCACTCTACCAAGTAAGGCTTCCAAGTCTAGATTCATTAAACGGATCTTACCCAGACTCATTCAATTATTTTAATACTAGACGTTTTCTGAACTCTTTGCCCTTCAGTAACACTGAAGGTCTCAGATAAGTCATGCATGGGAAGAAGAAATTCGCTTTTTCAAAAACCCAAAACAGATTTCAAAACTTTCCACTTGAAATGTAAAACAATAAGTAGAACACAGAAAACAATGAATAAGTTGTTATTTTTTTTTATTTTTTATAGAACCATCAACCTCCTTTAACATAGGAGGCCACAGAGGCAATAAGTTGTTATTTGTAAGAATTAATGTGTATCTAAAAGTTATTGTGTTCTCACTGTTCTTTTCCTACCTCAGAGGCTACACACAAGATGAAGGCTAAAATCTCCTTATAGATACCACACAAATTCTTACTAGATGGTTCTAAAGCTGAATCATGCTTCTAAAACAGTAGTTTCTAAATATGGGGATTCAATAGACAAAATTTCAAAATAACATGAGTAGCAGATAATGATTTCACAATTTTTATTTTTCCACATATGGAGAGGAAGGCAAACAAAAAAACAATGAGACTACCCTACCATCATCAAAAAAAGAAAAGGTATTTTATCATCTCAGAAAGTATAGAGAAAACACAGTCAGCATTAAGAATACTTTTTGAAGGGGAGGATGGAAGATGGCTAAATAGGAACAGCTCCGGTGTGCAGTTCCCACCAGGAACAACATAGAGGATGAGTGCCCACCACATTTCCAAACAAATTTTGACTGACCACAGGCCAGGAGATTGCCAAGCCAAAAAGCGCCACGAGTTTTCAGCACAGTGGTTTCAGCTAGTGCTGTGCTGGCACACAGAAACCCACAGAAATCTGGGCAGCCGTTTCAACTGTCACCTGGAATGCCTGGGAAGCAGAGTCGCCCATTCAACTAAAAGGAAGGGGGCAGAGACAGGGGAGCCAGGTGATCTGGTTCGGCAGGTACAACCCCAACAAAACAAGAAATCTGAAACGCTCTGGATTGAGAGTTTCCCAGCAAGCACAGCAGGACCCAGGACAGTTCAGCTCAGTGGGGGAAAAGGCGACCACCACTACTGAGGTAGTCTACCACTACTGAGGCAGTTCACAGAGCAACTGCACAGAGCCTGCAGCAGCTGGGCAGAGCCTGCAGCAGCTCACCAATGCCTCTGCTGGCAGATGGTGACTAGACTACTCCGTACGGGGCAGGGCATCTATGAAAAAAGGCAGCAGCACGACAGGAACTTATAAATAAAGCTGACCTTCCTAGGACAGAGCACCTGGGAAAAGAAGCAGTTAGGAGTTCTCAGACTTAAAAGTACCTGCTCAGCAGCTCTGCATGGAACAACAGAGCTCCCAGCACAGCACTTGAGTTCCTATAAGGGCCAAACTGTCTCCTTGAGCAACTCCACGATCCCCATATACCCAAAGTGACACCGCATAAAGGAGAGCTCAGGCTCACATCTGGCGGGTACCTTTCTGGGATGAGAATAGCAGAGGAAGAAACTGGCAGCAACCCTTGCTGTTCTGTAGCCCCTGCCAGTGATCCCCAGGCAAGCAGGGTCTGGAGTGGACCTCCAGCAGTCCTATAGCAGAGGGGCCTGAATGTTAAAAGGAAAACTAAGAAGCAGAAAGAAATAGCTTCAGCATCAACAAAAAGGACATCCACTCAGAGAACCCATCTGAAAGTCACCAACTACAAAGACTACAGGTAGATAAAGCCACTAAGATGGGAAGAAACCAGTGCAAAAAGGATGAAAACAACAAAAACCGGAAGGCCTCTCCTCCTCCAAGGGATTACAATTCCTCACCAGCTAGGGATCAAAGACGGATGGAGAATGAATCTGATGAACTGACAGAAACAGGCTTCAGAAGGTGGGTAATAACAAACTTCTCAGAGCTAAAAGAACATGTGCTAACCCAATGCAAAGAAACTAAATACCTAGAAAAAACGTTAGAAGAGATGCTAACTAGAATAAACAGGTTAGATAAGAATATAAATGACTTGATAGAGCTGAAAAACACAACACAAGAACTTCGTGAAGCATCCACGTTTCAATAGCCGAATCAACCAAGCAGAAGAAAGGATATAAGAGATTGAAGATCAACTCAATGAAATAATATGAGAAGGCAAGAATAGAGAAAAAAGAGTCAAAAAAATGAACAAAGCCTCCAAGAAACATGGGATTATGTGAAAAGACATAATCTAGGTTTGATAGGTGTACCTAAATGTGATGGAGAGAATGAATCCAGGCTGGAAAACACTTTTCAGGATATTATCCAGGAGAACTTCCCCAATCTAGCAAACCAGACCACCATTCCAGTCCAGAAAACACATACCAAATGGTAAAGACAATCGACACAATGAAAAAAATGCATTGACTAACAGGCAAAACATCCAGGAGCATCAAAATGGCAGGATCAAATTCACACATAACAATATTGACCTTAAATGTAAATGGCAAATTGGATAAAAAGTCAAGGCCCATTGGTATGCTGTATTTGGGAAACCAATCTCATGTGCAAGGACACACATAGGCTCAAAATAAAGGTATGGAGGAAGATGTATCAAGCAAATGGAGAGCAAAAAAAAGCAGGAGCTGCAATCCTAGTCTCTGATAAAATGGACTTTAAACCAACAAAGCTCAAAAGAGACAAAGAAGGGCATTACATAATGGTAAAAGTATCAATGCAACAAGAAGAGTGAATGATCCTAAATATATACTCACCCAATACAGGAGCACCCAGGTACATAAAGCAAGTTCATACTGACCTTCAAAGAGACTTAGACTCCCACACAATAATACTGGGAGACTTTAACACTCACTGTCAATATTAGATCAAGGAGACAGAAAATTAGCAAGGATATCTCAGGACTTGAACTCAGATCTGGACCAAGCAGACCTAATAAACATCTACAAAGTCTCCACCCCAACTCCACAGAATATACATTCTTCTCAGCACTGCATTGCACCTACTCTAAAATTGACCGAATAATTGAAAGTAAATCACTGCTCAGCAAAGGCAAAAGAACGGAAATCACAGCAAACAGTCTCTCAGACCACAGGGCAATCAAATAAGAACTCAGAATTAAGAAACTAACTCAGAACCGCACAGCTTCATGGAAACTGAACAACTGATTCCTGAATGTCAAATGGATAAAAATGAAATTAAGGCAGAAATAAAGATGTTCTTTGAAACCATTGAGAATGAAGACACAATGTTCCAGAATCTCTGGGCCACATTTAAAGCAGTATCTAGAGGGAAATTTATAGCAATAAATGTCCATATGAGAAGCGAGGAAAGATCTAAAATTGACACCCTATTGTTAAAATTGAAAGAGCTAGAGGAGCAAGATTTAAAAAACTCAAAAGCCAGCAGAAGACAAGAAATAACTAAGATCAGAGCAGAACTGAAGGAGATAGAGACACAAAAAACCCTTCAAAAAATCAATAAATCCAGGAGCTGGTTTTTTGAGATCAACAAAATAGACCACTAGCCAGACTAATAAAAAAGAAAAGGGAGAAGAATCAAATAGATGCTATAAAAATGATAAAGGGGATATCATCACTGATTCCACAGAAATACAAACTACCATCAGAGATTACTACAAACAACTCTATGCACATAAACCAGTAAACCCGGAAGAAATAGATAAATTCCTGGAAACTTGCAGCCTCCCAAGCCTAAATCAGGAAGAAGCTGAAACTTTGAACAGACCAATAACAAGGGCTGAAGTTGAGGCAGCAATTAATAGCCTACCAACCAAAAAAAGTCCAGATCCAGATGGGTTCACAGCTGATTTCTACCAGATGTACAAAGAGGAGCTGGTACCATTCCTTCTGAAACTATTCCTAACAATACAAAAAAAGGGAATCCTTCCCAAATCATTTTATGAGACCAACATCATCCTGATACCAAAACCCGGCATAGACTCAACAAAAAAAGAAAACTTCAGGCCAATATCCATGATGAACATAGATGCAAAAATCTTCAATAAAATACTGGCAAAGTGATTGCAACAACACATCAAAAAGCTTATCCATCACAATCAAGTAGGCTCCATTACAGGGATGCAAGGCTGGTTCAATATACACAAGTCCATAAACGTAATCCACCCCATAAAGAGAAGCAAAGATAAAAACCACGATTATCTCAATAGATGCAGAGAAGCCCTTCAACAAAATTCAACAGCCCTTTGTGCTAAAAACTCTCAATAAACTAGGTATCAAAGGAACATATCCCAAAAAAACAAAAGCTATTTGGAACAAACCTATAACCAATATCATACTGAATGGGCAAAAACCAGAAGCATTCCCTTTGAAATATGGCACTAGACAAGGATGCCCTCTCTCACCACTCCTATTCAAAATAGTATTGGAATTTCTACCCAGAGCAATTAGGTAAGAAAAAGAAGTAAAGTGAACTCAATTAGGAAAAGAGGAAGTCAAATTGTCTCTTTTTGCAGACGACATTGTTGTATATTTAGAAGACCCTATCATCTCGGCCCAAAATCTCCTTAAACTGATAAGCAACTTCAGCAATGTCTCAGGATACAAAAATCAATGTGCAGAAATCACAGGCATTTCTATACACCATTAACAGAGTAACAGAGAGCCAAATCGTGAGTGAACTCCCATTCACGATTGCTACAAAGAGAATAAAATACCTAGGAATACAACTAACAAAGGATTTAAAGGACCTCTTCAAGGAGAACTACAAACCACTGCTCAAGGAAATAAGAGAG
Source organism: Leontopithecus rosalia (assembly GCA_028533165.1). Lineage (NCBI taxonomy): Eukaryota > Metazoa > Chordata > Mammalia > Primates > Cebidae > Leontopithecus > Leontopithecus rosalia. The sequence continues at coordinate 4,987 of JAPYYA010003505.1, read as the reverse complement.
GACACAAACAGATGGAAAAACATTCCATGCTCATGGTAAGGAAGAATCAGTATCATGAAAATGGCCATACTGCCCAAAGTAATTTATAGATTCTGCACTATCCCCATCAAGCTACTGATGAACTTCTTCACAGAACTGGGAAATACCACCTTAAACTTCTTATGGAACCAAAAGAGAGCCCGCATAGCCAAGACAATCCTAAGCAAAAAAAAAAAAAAAAAAAAAAAACAAAGCCAGAGGCATCATGCAACCTGATTTCAAACTATACGACAAGGCTACAGTAATCAAAACAGAATAGTACTAGTACCAAAACAGAGATATAGACCAATGGAACAGAACAGATGCCTTGGAGGCAATGCCACACATCTACAACCATCTGATCTTTGACAAACCTGATAAAAACAAGCAAAGCAATGGGGAAAGGATTCCCTGTTTAATAAACAGTGTTGGGAAAACTGGCTAGCAGTGTGCTGAAAGCAGAAACTGGACCCCCTCCTGAAACCTTAAACTAAAATTAACTCCAGATGGATTAAAGACTTAAACGTAAGACCTAACACCATAAAAACCCTAGAAGAAAACCTAGGCAAAACCATTCAGGACATAGGCATAGGCAAGGACTTCATGACTAGAACACCAAAAGCACTGGGAACAAAAGCCAAAATAGACAAATGGGACCTAATTAAACTCCAACACTTCTGTACAGCAAAAGAAACAATCATTAGCGTGAACTGGCAACCAAGAGAATGGGAAAAAATGTTTGCAATCTACCAATATGACAAAGGGTTAATATCCAGAATCTATGAAGAACTGAAATTCACAAGAAAAAAACAAAAAAACCCATCCAAAAATGGGAGAAGGATATGAACAGACACTTTTCAAAAGAAGACATATATGAAGCCAATAAACATATGAAAAAATGCTCATCATCACTGATCATTAGAAAAATGCAAATCAAAACCACATTGAGATACCATCTCACGCCAGTTAGAATGGCGATCATTAGAAAATCTCGAGACAAAAGATGCTGGAGAGGATGTGGAGAAATAGGAACACTTTTACACTGTTGGTGGGAGTGTAAACTAGTTCAACCATTGTGGAAGACAGTGTAGCACTTCCTCAAGGACCTAGAAACAGAAATTCCATTTGATCCAGCAATCCCATTACTGGGTGTATATCCAAAGGATTATAAATCATTTTATTATAAAGACACATGCACAGGTATGTTTCATAGTGGCACTGTTTACAATAGCAAAGACCTGGAATCAACCCAAATCCCATCAAGGATAGATTGGAGAAGGAAAATGTGGCTTATACACCCCATGGAATAATATGCAGCCATAAAAAACTATGAGTTCGTGTCCTTTTTAGGGACATGGATGAATCTGGAAAGCCTAATTCTCAGTAAACTGACAGAAGAACAGAAAATCAAACACCGCATGTTCTCACTCATAGGCAGGTGTTGAACAATGAGAACACATGGACACAGGGAGGGGAGCATCACACACTGGGGGATCTGTTGGGGGGGCCAAGGGAGGAACAGTTGGGAGTTGGGGGGTTGGGGAGGGATAACATGGGGAGAAATGCCAGATGTGGGTGACGGGCAGATGAAGGCAGCAAGCCCCATTGCCGTGTGTGTACCTATGCAACAATTCTGCATGATCTGCACATGTACCCCAGAACCTAAAGTACAATTAAAACAGAACACTCTTTTAAATTGAATCAATTTAATATTATTATAAAAACTCCCTACAACATCTCTATTATTTTATTTCATTCAATATTGGTAAGAACTATGTCACAGCCCAGCACTAGAATTTGGGAACCAATGTTCTAAATTCATTGTACAGAATACTTTCAGTAGTGAAACAAAATGTATATAGTAGCTACAATTATTACTTGATATGTAAAATAAAAGATGCAATAAAACTATTTGGTAACTCAATTTCAATGTAGTTTCATAACTTGTTCAGAGAGTACTATTTGTCCTCAAGATATAATCAAACTCACATATAAGAGTCCAAAAACTCACTCCAAGAAGATTGTCTATTTATGTCCATTTATTTTTCACTTAAAAAGCTGTTGATGAGACTTTTGTTGAAAAGTTAGTCTCATATACTCTTATTTCCTTTCTATACTAACTAAAAAGCTACATGTTTAAATATACCATCTAATTAATTCATTAAGACATCATTTATTTGAGAGGTATTGTGACGTAAGAATTGTGTCATTCTGCTTACTAGCAGTGACCCCCAGTGGCCACCAGAGAAACACACATGATTCACTTTCCATCTTTTTTCCGGTTTCAGTCTTCAAGACTGAAACTGTTACACCTGACTCAAACTGCTACACCTGAATAGGTCTGCAGATTAATCTTTGGTTAAATTCATTGGAGATTATTATAAAAGAACTGCAATTTGAGTTTCTGTGAGGTTGGACTGGTCAAGCCAAAGCTTCAAATGCCCAACATAAGATGTAAAAAAAACTTGAAGTCCCAATGTTCACAGAAAAATGCTATTATTACAGATCTACATAATTTTACCCCAGAGCAGTGATAATTTTTATGTAAACAAAGCACCCCTGGAAAAGGACAGAACACAACTGAAGCAACAGATAATTTGGATCATTTCTGAGCTGTTCTAGATCTACCATTCACACTTTACAAAATCAAAATACAAGAATGCTATTTATTTCCCATGCTTTGAATTGACTAAATCACTCTCGACTATAGTCAAACACAAGTAGTTTCCTTTATTGGCCCCTTCCTCTAAAGCCAAAATCTTTTAATTTTACTTACCAATTAGGGGCCTAACTCCTGCATGTAAAAATTAGAGGGGGCAGAAAGACAAGAGAAAGAATAATTTAAAAAAGGACTAACCGAAGGATTAGGAAGGAAAAAACGAAAGGTTGCAAGAGTCTTCTATATCCCTTAAAGACCCTTAAACCACAGGCTGTCTATTCCTTTGGCCTAATTATTGTTCATAGAAGTGATGACATTATTCTATACCTACCAGGAGACTGGTCATCTAAACAGAAACTCTTGCTTTTCTGGCTCTGCCCTGGTGTTTTAGGCTCAGGGGCCCCAATCTCCACTTCACTGAGATCATTCTGGAGCACAGTTTCCTCAGTCTTTGGCATCTTGATGTTAACTGGAGTAGGAGAGAAGAGTAGAGGCCAGTTGTGTAAGACATGACTCTCACCCAGGGACAAGAAGAGGGCTTCTCAACTGCAGTTGTGTGCCCCGGTGACTGAACCCGCTGCCCTCAGTTGAAAGGATTAAGCATCAGGGCTCAAAGCTTCTCAAACAAACAACTTGGGCCTTCAAAAAGGCCTTGAGGGGAAGAGGAATTAGCGGCAGTTGATTTACTGAAATAAAGTTTAGTGTTGGGCAAGCGTAAGAGGAAAACAAGGCTCAGAAGGGAGGCGGGGGGAAGATGGTACTCTAGAAGCAACTCACGATTGCAGCTCTCAGTCAAGACGCAGAGGGTGAGTTCACACTGCATTTCCAGATGGATCTTTATAGCCCACAGAGTGGGGAAAAGCCCAGGTGTAGCAGGGACGCAGGACGCCAGCACAGCGGTCTCCACTGGCACAGCCAGGCAGCTGGCTCCACAGTGCAGTGGCACGGCGCACAAAACACACGGGTCTGGGTGCCCTGTTAAACCGGCAATTTGAGACTTGGGAGGGCAGATTGCCATGTTCATCTGATTGAACAGGATTTGGACGGTGAGCCAGACCAGGAGATTTCTGGGAGGTGAATTGTGAACCAGCACAGCAGGTCGCTGCATGGGAAATCACACAGATCCTGGTGCCCTTTCAGCCGGCAGCTGAGGCACCTGGGAGAGAGTGAACCCTACAACTTAAAAAAAAAAAAAAAAAGAAAAAAGGCTCGGAGGCAGGGAACCAAGTGATCAGGCTCGACGGGTCCCACCCCCAGAGGGACAAGCAATAAGACAATTCCCAGCGCTCAGGGTTGAGAGTTCCACTGCAGGCACAGCTGAACCCACAGCTGTGCAGCTCGGAGGGGAAGGGGCGTCCCCCATTGCCAAGAGCTTCCGCCCCTACTGAGTTACCCGCCCATTGCTGAAACAGTCAGCTGTTGCCGAGGCAACCCGCCATAACAGAGAGACTCCACCAACAGGGCAGAGCCCACATCAGCAGGGCGGAGCCTATGTCAGCAGGGCGGAGCCCAAAACAGCAGGATGGAGCCCATAGCAAAATGGCGGACCTCACGCCAGCAAGGCGGAGCCTCGGTAGCCAAATAGTGACTAGACTGCCTCCTAGCTGGGCAGGACAGTGCAACGGATACTCACAAATAAAGCCCTAACTCCCCGAGACAGAGCATCCGAGGAAAAAAAGGGGTTTCATGAGTTCTGCCGCAACAGACTTAAACATACTTGCGTAGCAACACTGAATGAAAAATGGAGCTCACAGCTCAGCATTTGAGCTACTATAAAGTACAGACCATCTCCTCAAGCAGCTCCCTGACCCCCATATACCCAAAAAATCACCTCAAAAATGACTGATCAGACTGACATTAGGCGGGCATCATTCTGGGACAAAGATAGAAGAAGAAACAGGTAGCATCCCTCACTGTTCCACAGCTGCTACAGGTGTACCCCAGGCAAGCAGGGCCCGGAGTGCACCTCAGCAGTCTTACAGCAGAGGGGCTAGAATGTTAGAAGGAAAACTAAGAAACAGAAATACTTCATCACTAATAATCTGAGCCTCTACTCAGAGACCCAATTGAAAAATCAGCAACTACTCAGACGACAGGTGGATAGATCCACAAAGATGAGAAGAAACCAGTGCAAAAAGGAGGAAAACACCTGAAACCAGAACACCTCACTGCCTACAAAAGAACAAAACTCCTCACCAGCAAGGGAACAAAGCTGGACAGAGAATGAGAGTGATGAAATGACGGAATCAGAATTCAGAAGGTGGGTAATGAGAAAATTCTGTGAGCTAAAAGAACATGTTCTAAATCAGT
>JAPYYA010003504.1:0-12787 GCA_028533165.1 Leontopithecus rosalia | reverse complement strand
CCCCCCGCTGTCCCTCCCCTATTTCCCCCAATAGACCTCAGTGTGTGGTGCTCCCTTCCCTGTGTCCATGTGTTCTCATTGTTCATCACCCGCCTATGAGTGAGTATATACGGTGCATCCTCTGTTAACAGCAGGTGATGCAGCCAAATGGCAGTCTAGGATCAGCTGCCTTTTGGAATCTTCTCTTCAGGACCTAACTTGGTTTTGCTTTTGGCCTTATCACCCCAGGCCCTAGCTGTGTTCCGCCCCCCCCGGCAAATTAGAGCAAATAAATAGCTTTTGATTTTGTTTTGATTTTTAAAATCTAAAACCTGGTCAGGGCTACCCTTAGGACCAGCTTTAGAATGCATGGGCTTAGAGATCCTGTTTCATCAGATTGACCGTTAGGGGATGAACTCACTTCTAGATTCAGCAAAGCAAAATTTGTGATCTTTTTGAGAACATTTTGAACCAATTCCCCCACTTATAATGGAGAAAACTGCAATAGTGTGGTTTTCAATGAAGTGACACTTTTAATGTTTGTGAAAGAATAAATTGGCAGCATCATATGTTCAGGGAGAAGACTTTTTTCACTGCTTATTTAAATCCCCTAAAGCACGATGGATTCATTGGGAATTCATCACTGCCAGATGCTTCTAATTCTCTCCTGGTCTCATTATTTTCATATAAGGATGTCACAACTATTGAGTACATTTTTCCAAAAATACTTTCGATTTTCTCACTTGTGACACTGCTTATATACAGCTGCTAAAGGGGTGTGTGTGTGTGCGTGCACGTGTGCGTGTGCTGGTGTTTTAATTTTAGAATCAGATGTAAAATGGGAGGGTTCATTAAAAGGAAGGCAATAGTCTATCCATTATCCTTTATATACCTTTAAAATTTCTTTAACTGCACTTAAAAAAGCAGGTGGTTATTTTTTTCCTGTTTAGATTATCAATTTCTAATTATTTCCTCCAAACCCTTCTCAGGTTTTCCTCTTCTGATATAATTTGGTTTTGATATGGGTATTTTGAAAAGGCAGTTCTGTATTGTCTTATCTTTCTTTGACCAAGTAATATTTCATTTTGTACAACCAGTTGTGTGAAGAGACTAGGGTTCTGTTTTGAGTAAAAAGTACTTTCCTTTAAAGATATTTTATCATTCAAACTCTTCAAGATATTGTTGCCGGTTTCACTTGCAATGGTCTTTTCTCGGAATGAAGTGTGTTTGATATAAATACATCTTTTGGATTTCTAGGTTCTATGTCATTTTAATAAGCATCAAAACAGTCCCAGCAATTATGTCAGCATATCCCTTAAGACTAGCTTGTAATATATGAGTTGTGGGCCCATGTTTTTCTCTATCATTACCAAATGTGTAATCTGTGGCCTCTGGATTGAGAATGTTTTCACCTGTAGATATTTTCAGGCTATTCACATCTGATGACATTTGGTTTGATTCAAGAAATATGCTGTCACCTTGTTTACAATTTATTTACAATTTCTGGGCTAACAAATGATTTTTCCCCAGTCTTAGAATCAAGAGTAAGTAGCAAATCTATTCTTTCTGTGGCAAAAGATTTTAACCTATTCAAAATAGCTTTAGTAATAAAGTTAGCACTTTCTGCACGTGGGTCAGGAGAGATTGCCTGGTGTCTTGTCTCTTAAGTATAGTTGTCTGCTTATCATCAGAATAAGCTGGTTTCAGCTGTACATCTGTTCCTTTTCTCAGAAATAGAAAGATCTTCCTTTTCTTATCATTTGTTGAGTCCATAACAGGAGATTGTTGACACTCTGCTTTGAGAAATGCCTCAGACAATGTCAGGAACGGTCTTGCAGAAATAGAATACTTTGAATTTATGCCAGGCATGACAGCAGGACTGACATTTTGAGGAATGATGTTTACCATATCATTGGAAATCATAGCAATGCACGACTTAGGAACTAAAAGTGTTGAAATAGACACATTTACATACTCAGGAATCATTCCAGAATTTGCTCCTAATTGTCTCTCACCCATGTTATATTTAAGACTAAATGCAGCAAGCGGGAAATTATTCTTGTTCAGTGTTTTCTCACAAATGTCACTTTAGATACCCACAATGGTATCTAGTATTCGGAACTGAGGTTTTGTTTTTTTCTTAAGACAGAGTCTTGCTCTGTCACCCAGGTGGAGTGCGGTGGCGTAATCATGGGTACCTGTAGCCTTGAACTCCTGGGCTCGAGTTGAACTCCCACTTCAACTTCCTCAGTAGCTAGGATTACAGACTTACACCATCATGTCTGGCTAATTTAAAAAAACTTTATGTAGAGATGAGGTCTTGCTATGTTGCTCAGGCCAGTCTTCAACTCCTGACATCAAGCAGTCCTCCTGCCTCAGCCTCCCAAATTGTTGGGATTATAGGCATAAACCACTGTTCCTGGCCTAATGTTTTTTTCAATAATCACTTTGAAAAGCACTTCCACAACATCTTTTATCCAACCTGGATCAATTTCTCTGTCAGAAATGTTTTCTTTTATACTTGCCTTTAAGCAAATACAACATCTAACACTGCTAATCTGACTTGTGGTACTTTCTGACACCACAACATTATGGGTTAAAAAGGGGCTTTTTATTTCTTTATTTAACTGAAGTTTGATTCATTGTAAAATCTGTCTAGCCATCTGTGTCACATATATATTTGATTTAGAAACAGTCAGTTGACATATTGAGGTGGTCTTTCCTGACTTATTATGATCCACTGAACAACAGAAAAATTGATCACCAGAATACGAATCTTTGGCTGATAACCATGATTGACTTAAAGCCATTGTATCCTGTTGTAAAGGTAAAGTCATTGAAACTGTGAAATTGATATGAGTAGAAAAGATATTTTACTTTAGAAGCAGTAAACATTTCTAAATGTGCTAATATTGACTGTATAATATCTTCAACTACATTTCCTTTGGTTAGTTTATCAATATTGAATCTGGCCTGAAGCATACATGGATTTCTGTCCAGTAGGGTGGGATAAACAGAGGCTTTTTCTCCGCTGGTGTATTCAGGAAAAGTGATATTTACTGGAATGGTGATAGTGTTACACTTATTTTCATTTGCATTTCTGTCTGTCACAGCAGTGGAATACAGTTTTTGAAATATGGCTCTAACCACATTATTTGCAACAATGATTGCATCTGCTTCAAGCACTAAAGAATCCATTATTTTATTCTAGGAATTGAACAGATGTTTGAGCAACTGGCTCATTTCCAGCATGCGGAATGTCACATGAATGGGACTGGAGGAGAAGAAGTACATTTAACTGATTAATTGAGTCATTCCTAAAATTTCCATTCAAAATATTTCTTATAATGGACACAATTGGGGACTTTTTTTGGCATTTTGAGTTCTACTTTAATTTTTTCAATGTTCTTTTTAATTTCTCTTGCTCAAGAGACTCTGATTTAGTTTCTTCTTTTGGAGGTCTTTTTTCTTCAGCACTTTCTTCCTCTGAATCTGCAGAATCTTCTAGATATGATTCTGGTCCAGCTCCTCTAGGAAGAAAATTTCTATAGGTTGGCCTGTATCTGTAATTTTCAATGTCTCTGTTTTCTGCTTCAATTGTATTAAACGTATGTGGAGGCATTCCATCCCAAATTAGATTGACTAGCTTCTTAAGCATTTGTTTCTCTTGTAGTGGGTTGTGTACACTTTTCCAAATCTAGCAAGCTCACATTTACTTTGGTTTGAATAGCCTTCAAAATTGCACTTGACACCTTCTTTGTATGTATGTATAAAGCAGACTGCAATAGTTCTTGATGTACTTTAGCGCAAATGTTGGCACTTTCACTTTCCCCGTCTGTCTTGTTGCTCTTTATTTCCATTGATTATCGTGCCCAGAGTTATAAAATTTCTATTGGCAAATGCTTCCAATTTAGCAAAAACCATTTCAAGGATATATGAAGTCACAACTTTTTGTTTATTTGGATACTTTTCTTATGCGCTCTCTCTTTCCCTGTTTTGGGGACAGTAGTTTTCCCCTTTTTGGTAGTTATCTCTTGACTGACTTGTTGGATCCCCCTGGACACCATGCTGGAGATTATGTCAGATCATCTGCTCATTTCTTCAATAAGTGAAGAAAATGATAAGCTGTCAGGGTCATGATACTCTGAGATAGCTTTAAATTCTGAACTTGTAAAATTGCTATCCAACTCAGCACTGCACAATTGTGTAATGCTATATCTAGAAGTGTATTAGAAATGAGCTGAATAACAGGCTGCAGTGCAGTAGTTATTCTTAAATTCTCACTGATCCACTCTCTGTTTGGTTCATTATCAGGTGAGGAGAATGTGACCGATCTCCTATGAGCTCAGATTACATGTCATATAAGATATCTCCAGTTCTATCTAATACTTGTAATTTGGCACATTTGTGAACTTCCTTTTGCCTAGGAGGACACTGAAAAGGAGAAAGTGTTTTTTGGTCATTGTCAACAATTTCATATGAAAATACAGACTTCAGCTTCTGTGAAGAGAGTGGTACATTGCTTTTATTTGTCTTTCCACTTAACACCTCACAAATACAATTTACTAATGAACTTGCAATAATGCCGTTGTTTAGCTTTGCGACAACAGCCTAATTCCTTTCCGGTTTTAGCAAAAACTCCTGTATCTATATACTTCTTGGGAGGACCCTTTCTCCCTAAGATTTAGATTCTTCTCATTGTATTGCAGTTCCTTGTTGATAGCATGCAGAACAATTTTTCCCACTTTAGTTGTGTATACACTGAGATTGAAACAAAGACTTCTTGCCAAGTGCGGGTTTCAAACTACAGCATGACTTTCTGGTTTGAAGCATTTTTGTAATTTTGAACAAATACATGACTTTGGCATCTTAAAAATTGTATGAGCTTTTTTTCTTGTAAATTTGTTTAAGTCCCTTGTAGGCTCTGAATATTGGACCTTTGCCAGATGCACAGTTTGCAAAAAATTTCTCCCATTCTATAGGTTGTCTGTTTACTTGGTTGATAGTTTCTTTCGCTGTGCAAGAAATCCTTTAGTTTAATTAGATTACATTTTTCAATTTTTGCTTTTGTTGCCAAAAAAACTCCAAACAACCCTATTAAAAGGTGGGCCAAGGGCAACACTTTTCAAAAGAAGACATACATGCGGCCAACAATCATATGAAAAAAAGCTCAATATCACTGATAATTAGAGGAATGGAAATTAAAATCACGAGGAGATACTATCTCATATCAGTCGGAATGGCTATATTATGAAGTCAAAAAATAACAGATGCTGGTGAGGTTGTGGAGAAAAAGGAATGCTTATACATTGTTGGTGGGAGTGTTAACTAGTTCAACCATTATGGAAGATAGTGTGGCGATTCCTCAAAGACCTAGAGACAGAAATACCATTCAACTCAGCAATCCCATTACTGGGTATATACCCGAAGGAATAAACATCATTCTATTATAAAGACACATGCACACATATGTTCACTGCAGCACTATTCACAAGAGCAAAGACATGGAATCAACCTAAATGCCAATCAATGATAGACTGGATAAAGAAATACCTGGGTGATGAAATAATCTCTACAACAAACCCCCATGACACAGGTTTACCTATGTAACAAACCTGTGCATGTACTCCTGAACTTAATATAAAGGTTAAAAAATAAAAACGGAATTACATTTAAAAAAATTCTATGAGTAATTTTGTCATTACTATGAACCAAAGGCTCACTTTCTTCAGATAACCTGGGATGTTTTGTAGGGTCTATACTAAGTACAGCTAAAAATTTCACCTTCTTTTTACTCTCTAATCTTATTTCTAATGGCTCTTTATTTGGTACCTCAGCATTATCTAGAGAAGTTTGGTGTACTAATGGAGAAAATGAAATGTTTGGTGGCATCGATGATATGACTAGAAGCTATGTGTAATATTTTTAATGCAGCTTCTGTTATTCCTGAGCTACTGCATGGACTTCAGATGCAGAGAACATCTGGTTCCATACATTGTTTTTTTTTTTTTTTGAGATGGAGTTTCACTCTTGTTACCCATACTGGAGCGCAATGGCATGATCTCGGCCCACCGCAACCTCTGCCTCCTGGGTTCAAGCAATTCTCCTGCCTCAGCCTCTCAAGTAGCTGGGACTACAGGCGTGCACCACTATGCCCAGCTAATTTTTGTATTTTTAGTAGAGACGGGGTTCCACCATGTTGATGAGGTTAGTCTCGATCTCTTGACCTCCACCCGCCTCGGCCTCCCAAAGTGTGAGCCACTGTGCCCGGCCTGGTTCATACATTCTTAATGTGACAGATCTTGTAGTTTTCCTAAGGTAAGAAGTAAAGCTTCTTGACCATTTTTATTGACTGAGTGACCATGGGACACAGAAGATATGTCTTTGAGCACTTCTGCTAAAATACTTGTAATTATGTTTTTGGATGCTTTTTGTATTTGATGTTTTGCATCATGGCTGAAAAGCTTAATGTTTTTGTTCAAACAGGACTTGTCCATGAAAAGGTTTTTATTATTAAAAGCTGGATGGTCAGTCTTTAATCCCCAATCACACAATGCTACTTTTCCTTGACAAGCAGGCTTGGTAGTTAAGTTGGTGGGTTTTTTTTGTTTTTGTTTTTTTTTTGTATTTAAGACCGGTATTTCCTCTTGTTGACCAGTGATCCGGAACCTGTTCTTGTAATTTTGCTTTTTCATCCTTGATAGGTGAAATCAGTACATTTTCCACAACTTTGTTTATTCTTCATTATTGTCTTTGGAATAAAAGATCATGCCAGGGACATTATTAGCAAGCTGATGGTCCCATAGATACGTTGCTCATATCCAGGGGACCATGAACTACTCTAGTGCCAGAGTCTCTTTTCTTTTTCAGTGCCAAAAAGACTGTTCATTCTGGAGCATCTACTCTTTTGGACATTGTTTTCATTGGTTTCTGATGTAACTGAGTCATGATATTGACAAGTAGCTGAAAGATGACCACTGTTTTTTTAGTTGCAGTAAGGCTTTGATTATTAACTCTGATTTATATATAATCACTATATATATATATATATACACACACACACACACACACACACACACACACATTATATATATAGTGCTGATTGCTTCCTCTAGATAATGAGCTAGAGAGGACTGAGACAAAATGCTTGCCACTAAATTTTGTATTCATTCTTTGGCAATCAAATTGGCTGTATCAGGTTCAGTGTTAGATTTTCTTTTGCTGGCTCTTTGAAGGAACGTACCTGTTGGATCTTTCATATGTTGTGATAAGCAGGTTCCTATGTGAGTTCAAGATAAGCAAGTTAATTTTGCTTAGAAAATGCAAGAGCCGTCAGCTTTTCTGCAATCATGTGAACCATATCCTCTGTAATATCACTCAAGTTCCCCGAACTATATGCCAGTGAAGCTTTTAAAAGTTTTTCTTTTGGGGAAATGAAATATTCTCCTCTGGCTGATTTAAAGTGGACTGACACATTTTGTTGTGAAAATACCTCAGTACATGTTTCTCAACTGCAGACCAGCTTCTCAAGTACGTTTTCCACAATGTCAGCAGCCACTGAAGAGATATCAACATTGAAGAGCAAGTCTCCTTTGTCAGTTTGGTCAACCCAAACTTCAACTGTAACAGAGGAAAGAATGAGTTTGGCCTGGGTTAAATCAGACAGCATTTCTAGAAAAATGCTTTCTAAAATCAACCCAGTTTTCTCTTTTAGGTAACAATTAAAGTTAACAAAAGCATTCTTTAACTTCTGCATCTCATTTATAGCTTTTGCTTTTCCACCAGAAGTCACTGGGCATTTTAAGCCATCCGTTTTAGTGGTAGCATCCCTAGATATCTTTGTGCCTGTTTCCATTGATGTGATAAGGTGACTATCAAATTACAGCTGGGGGTATTTATAGATCTCATTATGTTTAATTTCAGAGGTTGTAGGTTGTCCTTTCCTGTGATGAGTTTTTTCCACACCTGTTCTTTCTTTAAGGGCAGAAGGTGGTTTTAAAAGTGTGACTGATCACCCCGTTGACGTGTCAGGTGCTTTTATATTGGACTCTGACTGAAATGTCTTAATTGTTTCATATATAAAAATTTCACTGCATTTGCTACAACAACTTGAACTATCTGAAAAGAGAGTGGAATCAGCAGACATTGGACATGTACTGTTTCATAACATTTTTTCATATTTTGTGATTGCTGGGTATAATATGCTGGTCCTTGCAGCCACAATTCATGTCATTGTATTATGAATTATACTGTTCAGTTCTTCAGAAGCTATCTGGAAAGGAAGTTAGCAGGGATACAATGAAAACCAAATGTAAATTTACTCTATTCTAGAGATAGGGGCTAGCCTTTAATTCCCTATATCAAATTATGGTCAGCTAGAATACAGTCACGGTATATAGAAAAGGATCTCTTTAGAACATCAGATTAATTTCAAGTTGCTTTATTCTCTATGTCTGTCATCTATTCTTTGAATATGATTCTCTTTGATTCAAAAGCACTTGAAAGTTTTATTTTTAGCATTTACTACTGAGAATAAACGACCTTCTGGAAAAAAAATAGCCAAGCGAGTGTCTAGGCTCATACAAAACCAGTGCTTTGGCAAGAATTAAAAATTGTGTTTATCATCCAGGAAATACTTATTGAAAATATCAACCAGATTACTTCTAACAAACTGTATTAGGCTGTTTTTGCACTGTTATAGAGAAATTCCTGAAGCTGGGTAATTTATAAAGAAAAGAGGTTTAATTGGCTCACAGTTCTGCAGGCTGTGCAAGCATGGCACCATCATCGACTCAGTTTCTGGTGAGGCTTCAAGAAGTTTACAATCATGGCGGAAGGTGAAGGGGCTATCATATCGCATGGGGAGAAAGGGAGCAAGAAGGAATGGTTTTAAACAACCAGATTTTGCATGAACTAACTGAACAAGAACTCACTCATCACAAGGCAGATGCTACTAAACCATTCATGAGAAATCTTCCTTCATGATCTAATCATTTCCCACAAGGCCCCACCTCCAACATTGGGAATCATATTTCACCATGAGATTTGGAAGGGACAAACATCCATAAACATCCAAAACATATCACAAACAATTTTATGAAGCAAATTTGTAGTCAAAACATTTAGGTGCTTTTGTAGAGATAGCATCCTTCTACTTAGGCCTCCATTTAGCTAGGATATGAGGGTAACAAATAAAGCCCCCCAGTGGCACATATCAGTCTGTGACTCTGCTGTCTTCCTCCTTCAAATGACTATTTATATATGCAAGCAAGTACAGCTAATTGTTGAGAATTAATTGATGGGTGACAATTAGCATTAATGATTTAGAGAGAATCAACACCTTTGGGTCCAATAAAATATTATCAGTCTAAACTGTCTTGGATAGAAAGGCAGAAGATGGATCACGAAGTCAAAAAACACGTTAATTTAGGTAGAAAAGAAGGGCTGAGTTGGAATTGGGACTCAAAGAGCCAGGAAGGCTGAACAGTAGAGGGAAGTTGAGGTCCTTTTTTTTTCTGAGCTGAAATATAAACTCGGGGACCAAACTTGAATGACCGTTTCCTCAGTGGTTAATTGCACTGTTATAGCTTATACTAGCCCTGGGGTAGATGCAAAGCATATCTGTAGAACTCTGTGTTTTCTGAAAAGGCAGTATGTGCAAATTGACCCCTAAATGCCAAAGGAGCCAAGAAACCAAAGAAACGTGGAAAAATCCAGTTTGTCTATTTGGGGTGATTTATTAGGGTAACTTACAGACAGAAGCATGGTCTTGAGTAGTCACAAGACAAGTATATCTCCAAACCACACTCCCCCAGACCCTGGGCTTATGTTCTCTGGAATGAATGTGTAAATGGCTATGAGCATCCCAGCCTATGATTTCTGCAACAAGATTCGTTTTGGAGGAAATTTACAATGAATAGATGTTCCGACATAAAGAGTAATATGTCAACTAGACATGGTATTCCAACTAGATAGGGCATTCTTGGACTCTCGGGGTTAGTCAGAAGTTACACAGCAGATTAGCGTTTAAAATAAAGTCACTCCGAAAATAAGCAATGGGGAAAGGAATCCCTATTTAATAAATGGTGTTGGGAAAACTGGCTTGCCATATGCAGAAAATGAAAACTGGACCCCTTCCTTATACCTTATACAAAAATTAACTCAAGCTGAATTAAAGACTTAAACACAAGACCTAAAACCATACAATCCCTAGAAGAAAACCTAGGCAATACCATTCAGGAATAGGAATGGGCAAAGACTTCATGACTAAAACACCAAAAGCAATGGCAACAAAAACCGTAATTGACAAATGGGATCTTATTAAACTAAAGAGCTTCTGCACAGCAAAAGAAACTGACATCAGAGTGAACAGGCATCCTACAGAATGGGAGAATATTTTTGTAATCTATCCACCTGACAAAGGGCTAATATGCAGAATCTACAAGGAACTTAAATTTATAAGAATAAAACCAACAACCCTATCAAAAAGTGGGCAAAGGATATGAACAGACACTTCTCAAAAGAAGACATTTATGCATCCAACAAACATAGGAGAAAAAGCTTATCATCACTGGTCATTAGAGAAATGCAAATCAAAACCACAATGAGATACCATCTCAAGCCAATTAGAATGGCGATCATTAAAAAGTCAGGAAACAACAGATGCCGAAGAGGATGTGGAGAAGTAGGAACGCTTTTACACTGTTGGTGGGAGTGCAAATTAGTTCAACTATTATGAAAGACAGTGTGTGATTCCTCAAGGATCTAGAACTAGAAATACCATTTGACCCATCTTTCCCATTACTGGGTATATTCCCAAAGGCTTACAAACATTCTACTATAAAACACATGCACACATATGTTTATTGCAGCACAATAGCAAAGACTTGGAACCAGCCCAAATGCCTATCAATGATAGATTGGATAAAGAAAATGTGGCACATATACAGCATGGAATATCATGCAGCCATAAAAAAGGATGAGTTCATGTCCTTTGCAGGGACATAGATAAAGCTGGAAACCATCATTCTCAGCAAACTAACACAGGAACAGAAAACCAAACACTGCATGTTCTCACTCAGAAGTGGAGCTGAACAATGAGAACACAGGGACACAGGGAGGGGAACATCACACACCGGGGCCTGTTGAGGGGTGGAAGACTAGGGGAGGGATAGCATTAGGAGAAATACCTAATGTACGTGATGGATTGATGGGTGCAGGAACACACCATGGCATGTGTATACCTATGTAACAAACCTGCACCTTCTGCGCATGTATCCCAGAACTTAAAGTATAACAATAATCAAAAAATAAAATATAAAAAAGAAAAAAAAAACTTTGGGAGGCTGAGGTGGGTGGATCACTTAGGTCAGCAGTTCAAGAGCAGCCTGGCCAACATGGTGAAACACCATCTCTACTAAAAATACAAAAATTTGTGGGGCGTAGTGGTGGACACCTGTAATCCCAGCAACTTGGGAAGCTGAAGCACAAGAATCACTTGTACAGGGGAGGTGGAGGTTGGAGGTTGCAGTGAGCCGAGATCACACCACTGCACTCCAGCCTGGGTGACAGAGTGAGACTCAGTCTCAAAAAAAAAAAAAAAAAAAGCAGGGGAAATAATATGGTCAAAACTTGCCTTTTCAGAAGAGGTAAAATGAAATTAGAAGTAAAGAAATTGGAGGCAAAGAGATAATAAAAATATAACAGCATTTATTGATCACTTACCGTGTACCAGGTACCATGCTAAACCCTTTATATTCTCTCACTTAACCCTCCCAATAATTTAGTGAAGTCATTACTATTTCTAATCTATCATTCTATATGTAAGCAAACTAAGTCTCAGCGTGATAAATTATCTTGCCCAAAGTCACACAGCATATGGCAAAGCCAGAGTTTTAACTCATGTCAGTCTTACTCAGCCAATCCTAACCATAGTATTACGCTTCTTACTACAATTAAAGAAGCTAGTACAATAGTCAAGGCAAGAAATGAGTCCCGAGCAAAGGCATTGGCAATGAGGATAGAGAACTGGGCTCAGATTTGACTTAAACTAAGAGGTCAAATGGCTGAGGTTTGGTGTCCAATTGAATATAGCCGATGAAGAAGCTGAAGACAACACCCAGATTCCTAGACTGGGCAACTAAGTGGATAGTGAAGAGTGGTGTCGTTCAGTAGATAGGCAATACAGCAAGGGGTACACTTTTGGAAAAAAAAGATTTAGGTCAGCTTTAAATATTAGTACAGGTTTAAGGTGCCTGTGGGCATCCAATAGGACATCTAAGTGGAATAGTCAAGCAGGCAGTTGGAGAAACTGGTCTGGGACTCATGAGAGAAGCAATGAAAAGAACACTTTATATCAATACCCATAGGAACAGCGTTTGTTATTTCCCATAGATCTTGATATTAGGTGTAATTTTTCAGGTAGATTATATTTTCCCCTTTTAATTTCCTTTTTGATCCAAGAATTGTCCATAGTATGTTTCTTTATTACCAAGAAATTATTATTTTGGGTCACATGATTTTTAATAGTTTTTCAGAGAATGTAGCCTGGAAATCTCTACCATATCGAAGTTACTAGTTTTCTTTCTGGCTAAATATGTGATCAATATTTGAAAGTATGTCATGGACATACAAAAATGTATGTTCTCTATTTGAAATATATAAGGGAGGGGGAGGAAGATGGCGCTGTAGAAGCAACTCACCACTGCAGCTCTCAGTCAAGACGCAGAGGGTAAGCAAACACCGCATTTTCAGACGGATCCTTATAGCCCACAGAGCGGGGGAAAAAGCCCAGGTGTAAAAGGCACGC
>JAPYYA010003503.1:0-12788 GCA_028533165.1 Leontopithecus rosalia | reverse complement strand
GCTGCTGCGGTGGCGCTGGCTGCCTGGCCGCGCCAGCGGAGAGCGCTGCGCTTGAGTCCTGCATGCCTTTTACACCTGGGCTTTTCCCCCGCTCTGTGGGCTATAAGGATCCGTCTGAAAATGCGGTGTTTGCTTACCGTCTGCGTCTTGACTGAGAGCTGCAGTGGTGAGTTGCTTCTAGAGCGCCATCTTCCTCCCCCTCCCTAATATGATATTCTTTAGAATTAACTTCATCATCCTTTCATAAAATATTATATTTTTGGAGGTAGAATTCATATGTAGACAAGTTTACTGAGTAAGGTTAGTGATCAAAATAAAAACAAAATATACTTGAAGAAAATCACTTAAAGTGATTTTCTTGTGAGACTTACAAATTAGTTTGAAAGCAGAATCCAAAGAGGAATTCCAAAACTTGAATATATTAATAGATTATATTAGTGTAATTGCCCCTTTATATACTGTATAAGCTCTGTTGGGAAGGAAAGGAATCACTACCTTTCCTTCCCATCATGAAGGTTATGGCCAACACCCCTGTAACAAAGACAAGTTAACAAGAGAAAAGCGTAGCAAATTATTTGATCAAAGCATTATGTGTCATGGGAGCCTCAGAATGAAGACCCAAAAATGCAGGAAAAATTATCCATTTTTTATGCTTAGGATCAATGAAGTATGGATAGCTGTATAGAAATAGGATTGGACAAAATGGGGATGATCTAATGCTAATAGACTGAGTGAGGAAACTCAGCAAGGCCTGCCTCTCCAGATTTTTCTTGGCTTCACTATGCAGCATTCCTTCCTCCTGGGTATTGGGTAGGGACCCTATGGAATAACGGTCTTAATTTCTTTATGGCTAGCTGTTACACAGAAAGCTGGGAGTTCGAGGGAAGTTTCTTTGTAATCACAGCCTATATGATACCCATATGCTTGTGAAGGTGTATTATCTGTTAATAGAGATAGGAAAAACTCAAAATGTTTTTCCTACTGTTATACCACACAATACAATACTTCTGACACCAGATGTGTAAGGGTTGTTGCCTCATCCACCAAATAATTCTTCAGTGGATACTAGCTGTGTGTCCTTTTGCTCAGTTCAATTCTGACACTGTCTGCCTGGAGATAACATCAGGTCCCACAGGTTAAGGACTCAGTCCCACAAGAATGCCACTAACTTTAAAAGCCCATCACAAGTAGTAGATTGCCACTTATACGTCTGACCACCGCGCTATAAATTGGAGCTCCCACTATCCCCTCCTTGGGTTCAATTAATTTGCTTGAGTGGCTCACAGAACTCAGGGACATACTACTTATATTTTTCCATTTATTATAAAGGATATTACAAAATATATAAACAGCCAGAGGAAGAGTTGCATAGGTCAAGGTATGTGGAAAGGAGTATGAAGTTTTCATGCTCTCTCCAGCATGCCATCCTCCAGACACCTCCATATGTTCAGCTATCTGGAAGTTCTCTGGACCCTGTCCTTTTGGGTTTTTATGGAGGCTTAATTATGTAGGCATGATTGATCACATCACTGGCTACTGATTAACAAATCAATTTTAGTTCCTCTTCCCTCCTTAAAGGTTGTGGGGTTGGGCTTAAAGTCCTAACCCTCTAAACATGCCTTAGTCTTTCTGGTGACTGGCCCTCATCCCAAAGCTATCTAGGTGTCACCAGTCATCTTATTAGTATACAAAAGACACTCTTATCACTGTGGAGATTCCAAAGATTTTAAGAGCTATGTGATAGGAAACAGGAGGAAGATCAAATATATAGGTTAAAAGAAAAACTATCAACAAATTAAATTTAACAGTTTAATTGAACAAAGAACAGTTCACAAATTGGGCAGCCTTCAGAACCAGAAGAGACAGAAAGATTCATTCTGCAATGCAGGCAGGCAGTATTTATGGATAGAAAAGGAAAGTGAGGTACAGAAACAGCTTGATTGGCTATAGCTTCTCTTTACCTTATTTGAACATGGTGTGATCACTTGACTGCCTGTTATTGACTGAAGCTCAGCTACTGTGATTGGCTGAGACTCAGCTATTTGTTATAAAAATCTAAGTTAGGCTTTCTGTTAGTTTGCCTTCTAAGTTAGGTTGCAGTTCACTATGTAGACTTAAAGTACAAAGGCACCTTCAGGCAAAATTCAGTTTAATTTAAAATACAGTCAGGTGTCCCTTAATGACAGAATTTGCTCTGCAGAATGCATTGTTAGACAATTTCATCATTGTGCAAACATCATAGAGTGTACCTACACAAACCTAGATGGTATGGGATAGCCTGTTGCTCCTAGGCTATACACCTGTACAGCATGTTAATGTTCTGAATACTCTAGGCAGTTGTAGCACAATGGTAAGTATTTTTGCATCTAAACATAAAAAATGTGCAATAAATTGTACAATAAAATGCTCTGAAATGTAAAAAATGGTATACTTGTATAGAGCACTTACCACATGAATGGAGCTTGTAGGACTGGAAGTTTCTTTTCTAATTAGTGGGTGAGTGAATGTGAAGGTATAGGACATTACTGTACACTACTGTAGACTTTATAACACTGTACCTTTAGGCTACACTAAGTTTAGTAAACATTTTTTCTTTCTTCAGTAGTAAATTAGCCTTAGCTTGCTGTAATGTTTTTACTTTATAAACTTTAAACTTCTAAAAACGTTTTGACTCTTTTGTAATAACACTTAGCTTAAAACATAAACACATTGTACAGTTATATAAAATTAATTTCTTTATAACCTTATTCTATAAGCTTTTTTCTATTTTAAAAACATTTTTACTTTTTAAAGGTTTTGTTAAAAACTAAGACACAAACACACACATTAGCCTAGGCCTGTATGGGTCAGGATCATCAGTATCACTGCCTTTCATATGTTGTTCCACTGGAAAGGCTTCAAGGGCAGTAACATGCATGGAGCTGTCATCTCCAATGATAACAATGTTATGTTCTGGAGTAGCTCCTGAGGCTGTTTTATGTTAACTTTCAAAAAAAAATAAATAGAAGGATTGCACGCTAACAAAAAATATAGTATAGTAAATATATAAGCCAGTAACATGGCCATTTATTACTAAGTACTGTGTACTCTACATAATTGCATGTGCCAAACTTTTGTACACCTGGTAGCACAGTAGGTTTGTTTACACCAGCATCACTATAAACATGCGAGTAATGTGCAGCACTATGACATTATGACATCTATGATGTTTCTAAGTGAAAGGAATTTTTCAGCTTTATTGTAATCTTATGAGACCACTGTCATGTGTGTGGTATGTTGTTGACCAAAACATTGTTATGTGATGCATGACTGTATGTATTTCACAGTATAACATATATGAAGATGTTTACACATCATTCCACTATCCCTTTCTATTACCAATTCATATAGCATTAAGACTTGGACTACTTTAAATCCTTGGATTAAAAGCTGCTTTAACCTAATATCTTATTTCATTAAATTTTTTTTCTAAAAAACATTTCCATTTTCACATTTCAGCAGTGACATTTCACATTTCAGCAGGGAAATTAAGCTACTGAGCAAAGATAGCATCATTGTTAATGTAGCCTTTCTCAAGATCTATATGTCTTATAAGATTTTTTGTCCAAAAGTTTGTCAAATTTATAATTTATATACTGTTTTTAGACTAAATATACTTATAAGAACAACTGTGTATCATGAAAATCTTTTTTGCATACACCTAACCTTGCAAATTTAGGACTGTTGATGTTGAGGACTAGTATTGCTCATAAAGACATCTTTTTGTTGAGATACTAAATAGTACTTTTTACATTTTATGTTCTTTATGACTAATTCATTCAATAAATGTTAATTATTTACCATTTGCTAGGCTGTGTTCTAGGCCTAGCACAGAGAATGTGCCGTATGCACACTGTAGGCACAGCACACTATAGGCCTAGAACAGAAGAGGATGTCATTTTTAAAAACTAATTAAGTTGCAATGTTAAACCATTCTGAGCCTTAATGGTAGTGAACTTTACCTTTCTTTCATATAAGAAAAGAAATATTTTTATATTAAAACATTTAAAGGAATTGACCAAGGTCTCTTTCATTAACAAATGCTTTAATTCCTTCTGGAAGACCTAAACTTCAATAAAATTGATTTTGTAGGTAAGAATAGTAGACACTAAAGTTTGAAGTGATCAGATGTTTTTCATATAGCATGAGACAAATATGAATGAATTTCAGAAACATAATATTTAACAAAAAAGGCAGATATAAAAGATAATTTATGGTTTCATTTCTCTAAAATTAAAAAATATTTCAAAAATCTCTGGTGTTGGAAGTCAGGATAGTGATTACCCATGTGTGGGAGTTAGTGACTGGAAGCGGATGTAAGAGGACTTCTGGGATTCTGGAAATATTCTGTTTCTTTACCTTGATGCTGATTCCATAGCTTGTGTTCATTGTATAGAAATTAATGAAGCTATGTACACTTATGATTTATGTACTTTATGTGTGATACATTGCAATAAAAAAATGCCTACAGAGAGAGCACATGCATCCAAGAGCACACAGTTGAAAGTGTTGTTTTTGGTCAGGGTAAATTCTAGTTGTAAGATGTTAGATATATTCATGACCTATACCATGGAGCTGCTGGGAATTCAGAGATTATTCCTCCAATTGTGAATGTTACATTCTGGGCAAGCAAAAGATAGATAGTATAGTAGTTTTCTAGTAGAGGTATATTCAGTGTGATAAACAGGGAGGATTCACTCTATCTGAAGAAAGTAGATTTCTGGAAAGTCTTCACAAAGTGACATTTTAATTGGTTGAGAGAAAGAAGTGGATGTTTAAATCCCTTTAACGAATTCCCTTTAAGGAAAGGGAATTTCATGAGCAAAAACTCATAATGTGCTCAAGTGATGACAAAAAGATGATTTAGTGTAACGGTATGTGGTGGTGAGGCCAGAAAGTTGGGGCCAGACTGTGATGAGTCCTATGTGTGTGCATGGTGCCAAAATGTTTAGACTTATAGGCATTGGGAACCATTACATTTCTTTTGTTTTTATTATATAAGTGGGTCAAAGGTACAGTATGGATTGAGGGTAAAGCAAAGGAGAATTGGAAGGAAGCTCGTTCAGAGAGTATCTTAATAGTCTAAGCAAGAGAGATAAATGTTGGACCTAGGGCAGTAGCTGTGAAGATGGATAGAGACGAATTTCAAAATATTTCAGAGATAGAATCAGTATTGGTGGATGATGGAGACGGATGACCGGAAGATAACTCCATTGTTCATTTATTCAACAAATATATATTGAGTTCCTGCTAGGTAGCAGGCACTATGCTAGACTGGGTAGACACTGTAAACAAAAAAGGCTCTCCTGGAGCATATAGTTTAGAATGGAGACAAATGTTAAGCAAAATGACATAAATGTGCAATTTCAAACTGATTATTTGAGGAAAAAATGCAAATTCATTGAGAGTATAGAGCTGGGGACTATACTGCCCTACACTGGAGACTTTCCTAAGAAGCAACAGTTGAGCTGATCTCTGAAGGAAGACTAAGAATTAACATGGTAAAAAGAATGGGATCAAGCATTTGGGGCAGGAAGAATTATGCGAGGCAGCCAGTGTGACGAGCCCACAGAGAGAACGAATGACAAGTGAATCTAGAGCGACAGGGCCATATCAAGGGGGACCACCTTGTAGGTCATGGTAAAGATTTCCTTCATTATAGACTGCTGGATTTACATTTTTTTTTTCTGAGATGGAATCTCACTCTGTTGCTCAGGCTGGAGTGTAGTGGCACAGTCTCAGCTCACTGCAACCTCTGTCTCTTGGGTTCAAGAGATTCTCTTGCCTCAGCTTCCTCCCCTCAACCCCAAGTAGCTGGGATTACCGGCATGTGCCACCACCCCCAGCTAATTTTTGTACTTTTAGTAGAGATGAGGTTTCACCATGTTGGCCAGGCTGGTCTCGAACTTCTGACCTCAGATGATCCATCTGCCTCAGACTCCCAAAGTGCTGGGATTACAGGCATGAGCCACAATGCGTGGCCTGGTCTTACTTTGTAATAGATCACTCTGACTATCTGACTGCAATGTAAGGACAGAAGAGTAATGCAAGAGAGCTTGTAGACAGATCAGTTAGAAGGTGTTACAGTAGTTTGCTGAGGGCTTGGATTAGAGTCCATAAGAGTGAAAATGGAAAGAAGCAGACTAATTTGAGAGATATTTGGGAGTAAGAATTAACAGGATTTAGCAACTGACTGAGTATGGGACAAGGGAAGTGTCAAGAATGACTCCCAGGTTTCTGGCTTATTCCAGTAAGTAGTGTTTACTAGTTAGGGAACACTGGAAGAGGAACAGGAGAGTGAGAGGAGGAATGGGATAAATAATAAATTCAGTCTGGACTGAGTTTAGGATGCCAGTGAGATACCACGTAGGCAATTAGAAATAGGAGTCTGGAGCTCAGAGAAAGGTTGGATTGAAGATATAAATATCGGCCAGGCACGATGGCTCATGCCTGTAATCCCAGGTTGAGGCAGGCATATCACCTGAGGTCAGGAGTTCGAGACCCGCTGACCAACATGGAGAACCCCCCCGCCCCCGTCTCTACTAAAAATACAAAATTACCTGGGCGTAGTGGAGCATACCTGTATTCCCAGCTACTTGGTAGGCTGAGGCAGGATAATTGCTTGAACCCGAGAAGTGGAGGTTGCAGTGAGCCAAGATCACACCATTGCATTCCAGCCTGGGCAACAAGAGTAAAACTCTGTCTCTAAATAAATAAATAAATAAATATTGGCCCAGTGTGGTGGCCCACACCTGTAATCCCAGCACTTTGGGAGGCTGAGGTGGGCAGATCACCTGAGGTCAGCAGTTCTAGATCAGCCGGCCAACTGTGGTGAAACCCTGTCTCTACTAAAAATACAAAAATTAGCTGGGCATGGTGGTGGGTGCCTGTAATCCCAGCTACTCAGGAGACTGAGGCAGGAGAATAGCTTGAACCCAGGAGGCGGAGGTTGCAGTGAGTTGAGATCATGCCACTGCACTCTAGCTTGGGCAACAGGAGTGAGATTCTGTCTCTAAATAAATAATCAGTTAACACATGGCATTGGGAACCATGAGTGTGCATTAATTTGTTGAAGATAAGATTAGAGAGAGACTAGAAGGGAGCATTGAGGAGCTCTGAGGTTTAAGTTACACTGCAAGGAGGAACAGAAGCCAGCAAAGAAGTTCATGGAGTAGCCAGGTAGGCAGTAGAATACCAGGAGAGTGTGGTGTCCCAGAAACTAAAGGAGGAGACTTTGAGGAAGGAGAGAGTGCTCATCAGTATTAAATACTGCTGGTTGCCAAATATTCCAGCTTCCTGCATTCTAGGACCACCTTGTGTGAGTAAAAGGGACCTTGTGACTAGTTTGGTTCAATTAACTGAGAAGAGGAATGACAACACTTTCAACTGGAGCATGTGTCAATACTAGAGCATGTGTCAGTCTCCCTCTGGAGATCTCTTTTGTCTATGGCAAGGCCTTCGGTGATGTTTCAAATAGTGTCTGTTCCCTCACGTTGGAGTAGTATGGGTCCTAGCATGTATAGCCTCTGAGCTTATAACTTAATAGTCCTGAAGGTTCTAGAAATAATAGTTTTGATAGCTCTTAAAAATTAATCTTGTTGAATATACTGAAAACTCTTACAGGTTTTGATGAACACCTGACTTTATTCTTGCAATGAAGAAAGGTCCTCAACAAAAAATATTCTCCAAAGCAAAGATGCCATCTTCACCTCACTCTCCTATTCCATCGTCTATGTCCAATATGAGATCTAGATCACTTTCACCTTTGATTGGATCAGAGACTCCACCTTTTCATTCTGGAGGACAGTGGTGTGAACAAGTTGAGATTGCAGATGAAAACAATATGCTTTTGGACTACCAAGACCATAAAGGTATCACTTTTTAATCTAAGAATTGGTCTGCCCACATACTTTAAGTAGAGATGGAAAATTTTGAGCTTACATTCTGGTACTAATTTGATCTGTTGTTTTTATTAACAGAAATTTTATAAGGACAGTGGGAGGACTAAGGCTTCTGGATGAGGGTAAAGATGTCAGTGGATTCAAAGAGGGAGTTTCCAGAAAGAGGAAACTTAGTTTCCATACTTGGCCTATGCCAATCTTCTTAAAAGCAAACTGCTTATTTGTGAATGGACTGATTTCCACTATGGGACATGCATGTATGTTCCACCAGTGTTTTATTTTTCTCTTAAAAGCATTTTGTTAGTCTAGAAATCTGTTCTCAAAAGTGCATTGTTGCCGGCCGCGGTGGCTCACGTCGGAATCCCAGCACTTTGGGAGGCAGAGGCAGCAGATCACCTGAGATCGGAAGTTCGAGACCAGCCTGACCAACATGAAGAAACCCCATCTCTACTAAAAATGCAAAATTAGCTGGGTGTGGTGACACATGCCTGTCATCCTAACTACTCTGAAGGCTGGGCAGGAGAATTGCTTGAACCTGGGAGGCAGAGGTTGCCGTGAGCCAAGATTGCACCACTGCACTCCAGCCTGGGCAGCAAGAGCTAAACTGTCTTAAAAAAAAAAAGTGCATTGTTGGGGGTATAGCTTAGTGGTCGAGCATTTGACTTCAAAAGTAAATTATCCTTTGCCAAGACATGAAATAATTAAACTCTAATCAGCTTTTATTAGTAAGCATTAACAACGTTGAGTTAATACTGTATCTTTAGTAGTAGTTGGCATATTGTTATTTTTAATTTGATTAACATTTTAGAATATAATCAAATTTAGAATACAAATCAAATATTAATGAGTTTTCTTCCCTAGAACAAGCCAAGTTAAATTTAAAAGTCATTTTAATTTGAACCAAATGATATTTAATACTAACTTATAAATAATCATAGGGCATCTTTGGCTCACAGCCTGGATATCAACCCAGGATTAATTTTTTTCTGACTCATAAGGCAAGAACCAAGAGATGATTTTCTTTTTAGGGCTACTTTTATAAAATGTAATATGGCATTAACAGTCTTTGACAACAATACCCAGGAAAGTTATAAGACCAGATTTACCATCCTTCAGGTGACTGCTCTATAGCTGTAAAATGTTGTGATTCTATTTAAAGGAGCAAAAGAGCAACAAATTTGGAGTTTCTCATTATTAAAAAAAATAGGAAAAGAGGATTTTTAAGAATTTCAGTGTTTCTCAACTTTAGATTGGAATTTTTCCAACAACTAAGTTTCACCAGTTTATTTTTAAAAACTAACATGAAAATATTGGTAAAAATTTCATATACTTAAAAGAACAAGTTTTATGTTCCTCTGACTGGGTTCAGGTTCTAGTTTCGTGCCTTAATTAGCTATACGATCTTGAGCAAATGATTTTTTTTGATAATTGAGGATATTAATACTTTCTATCTCAAAGGTTTGTTGTACAAATTAAATTTAAAAATGTAAACCATTTAGCACAAAGCCTGGCACACAGCAAATATTCATAGTGTGTATAACCATTATCATTATTGTTATAAAATGCTATAAAGTAAAATATTATTAAAATATTTTGTTAGAAATAGCCAGCTTTTTTGTATTTGCATAATTTTTGTTTTTGTTATGTAACATCAAAACAGCTTGTTCTTTGTGATATTTATGTCTTTCCTCTACTGATGATGATCTGTTTCTATAATTTCAGGAGCTGATTCACATGCGGGAGTTCGATATATTACAGAGGCCCTCATTAAAAAACTTACTAAGCAAGACAATTTGGCCTTGATAAAATCTCTGAACCTTTCACTTTCTAAAGACGGTGGCAAGAAATTTAAGGCAGGTTGCCAACAATTTCTAAGCATACATAATGTTTTTAACTTTTCTGTGCTTTAAAACTGCAGGGAAAAAAATTATCCTAATGTCACCTAATTTGTGGCAGACGTTTTATTGTTTCCAGTGAATGTTCTAAATCAAAAGTATTATATGACATCTCCAACTTAATAAGTTTCTATTACCCAATATTCTATACAATATTGACTGTAGAGAAGGGGTTGGCAAAATGCAGCTTGCATACCGGATCAGGCCTGCTATCTATTTTTGTAAGTACACTTTTATTGGAGCACAGTCACTCTTATTTGTTTACATATTGTCTATGGTTGTTTCTGCACTACAGTAGCAGAGCTTAGTAGTTGCCACAAGACTATATGGCTTACAGAGCCAAAAACATTTACTCTTTGGCCTTTGTATTAGTTCCTTTTCATGCTGCTGATAAAGGCATACCCAAGACGGGACAATTTACAAAAGAAAGGTTTAATTGGACTTACAGTTCCATGTGTCTGGGGAAGCCTCACAATCATGGTGGAAGGTGAGGAAGAGCAAGTCACGTCTTACATGGATGGCAGCAGGCAAAAAGAGAGCTTATGCATGAAAACTCCCCCTCCATTTTTTTTTTGTTTGTTTGAGACAGAGTCTTGCACCATCGCCCAGGCTAGAGTACAATGGTACAATCTTGGCTTACTGCAACCTCTGCCTCTCGGGTTCAAGCAGTTCTCCTGCCTTAGCCTCCTGAGTAACTGGAATTACAGGCACCTGCCACCATGCCCAGATAATTTTTCGTATTTTTAGTAGAGATAGGGTTTCACCGTGTTAGCTAGTCTGGTCTCGAACTCTTGAACTTGTGATCCACCTGCTTTGGCTTCCCAAAGTACTGGGATTACCGGCATGAGCCATTGCGCTAAGCCAAACTCCCCCTTATACTAACCATCAGATCTCATGAGACTTACTATCAGGAGAACAGCATGGGAAAAATCTGCCCCCGTGATTCAGTTACCGCCCAGTGGGTTCTTCACACAACACCTGGGAATTCAAGACAAGATTTGGGTGGGGACACAGCCAAACCATATCAGCTAGAATATATTTAGATCTTGTGTAATTAAAAAGGAAAAAGGAGGCTGGGTGCTGCGACTCACACCTGTAATCCAAGCAATTTGGAAGGCAGAGGTGGATGGATCAGTTGAGGTCAGGATTTTGAGACCAGCCTGACCAACATGGTGAAACCATGTCTCTACTAAAAATACAAAAACTAATGAGGCGTAGTGGTGGGTTTCTATAATCCCAGCTACTTAGTAGGCTGAGACAGGAGAATCGCTTGAACCTGGGAGGTGGAGGTTGCAGTGAGCCAAGATTGTGCCACTGCATTTCAGCTTGGGAGACAAAGCAAGACTGTCTCAAAAAAAAAAAAAAAAAGGAAACATGGAAACATGCTGGAATTAAAAAATAAAAGTGCAAAAATGAAATATCAAATTAGTAAATAGTTACTGTGTTGTAGTTACATGTCAGGCATTATGTTAGACTGTGGGAGTAGACACAGATAAATAAATAAGCTTGGTTTCTGATCTCTGGGTATCTAGAGCTTAGCTTGAAGAATGCCCAGAATTAAGAGGAGAAATAGGGAGAATCAGAGAGCATGCATGGAGAGGGCAACCCTATGAAAAAGTCTAAGAGTATGATGAAATGAAGCCAAAGGAGGGGAACTGTAGATGGGAAAGGATGATATAACATGTCATAGAATAGTCAAATAGGAAGAAAATTTATCTGAGTGTGATGGCCTACACCTATAATCCCAGCACTTTGGGAGGCCTAGGCAGGAGGATTGCTTGAGATCAGCAATTCAGGACCAGCCTAGGCAACATGGCAAAACTCCATCTCCACAAGAAATACAAAAATTAGCCAGGTATGGTGGCACATGCCTTTAGTCTCAGCTACCTGGGAGGCTGAGGCAGGAGGAACACCTGAGTCTGGAGAGGTTGAGGCTGCAGTGAGCTGAGATCATGTCACTGCACTTTAGCTTGGGTAACAGAATGAAACCCTATCTCAAAACAAACAAACAAACAATGAAAAAAAGGAAGAAAAGTAAGTCATTTGGATTTGGCCATTAAAAAGTCCATCTTTCTGTTTCTTGAGCCCACCAAGTTCATTCTTTAAGGGCCTCTGCATTTTTTTTCTCTGCTCCTAGATGTTTACACTGCTGGTGTCTTGTTGTTAAGGTCTCATCTTAGTGAGGTCTTCTCATTTTTTTGGAGAAAAAGAGAAGGGTTTTTTAGGGTCTCTGTCAACTAGGCTGATGCCTTCTCTTACCACCTGATTGCAATTAGTCACCCTCTCTTCAGTCACACTCTCATTCTTTTAGTCAGCAGTGTTTATTTAGTACTAGGCAGTAATGTTATAGTAGTGAACACAATGGACAAAATCTGCCTTGTTGGTGCCTTGCATTCTGTCACAAGATGTCTTTATTTCCTTGTTAGCACTGTTCATTTTCTGAAGATCTTGTTTGCTAATATATTTGTTTATTGTCTGTTTCTGTGACTGAGAACACGAACTTTGTTTTCTTTATTCACTACTTTGTTTCCAGTACCTAGAACAGCTCCTGGCCCATAATCCACGTTCAATAAATATTTGTGGAATGGATGAATGAATGATAATCTTGGAGAGAACCATTTGATGTGGTAGAAGATGTATTGCCTTACCAATACAGGTTGAGCATCCCAAATCCAAAAATCTCCAGTGCTCCAAAATCCAAACTTTTTGAGCATTGACCTGATGCTCAAAGAAAATGCTCATTTGAGCATTTTGGGTTTTGGACTTTTTGATTTGCGTTGCTTAACCAGTAAGTATAATGCAAATATTTCTTTTTTTTTCTTTTTTGAGAGAAGGAAAGAAAGAAAAAAATGAGTAAAGGAGAGGAAGAAAGAGGAAGAGAAAGAGGGAGGGTGAACGAAAATATTGCTTTATTCTGAAAAAAAAAATGGGTATTAATAATGACCAATCAATG
>JAPYYA010003502.1:0-12788 GCA_028533165.1 Leontopithecus rosalia | reverse complement strand
TTTTTGTTCTCCATTTGCTTGATAAATCTTCTTCCATCTCTTTATTTTAGCCTGTGTGTATCCTTTCACGTGAGATGGGTTTCCTGAATACAGCACACCAATGGGTTTTGTCTTTTTATCCAATTTGCCAGTCTGTGTCTTTCGATTGGGGCATTTAGTCCATTTACATTTAAGGTTAATATTGTTATATGTGAATTTTGTCTGGCCATTTTGTTGCTAGCTGGATGTTTTGACTGTTAGTTGACACATTTTCTTCATTGTATCAATGCTCTTTACCATTTGGCATGTTTTTGGAGTGGCTGGTACTGTTTCTTTCCTTGTTTAGTGCTTCTTCAGGAGCACCTGTAAGGCAGGCCTGGTGGTAATGAAACCTCTCAGCAATTGCTTGTCCATAAAGGATTTTCTTTCTCCTTCACTTACGAAGCTTCTGCTTGGTTGATTTGGTTATTGAAACCTGTGTATGCTTTAGAAGTTCTCATGCTGTGTTTTTCAGCTCCATCAAGCCGTTTATATTCTTCTCTAAGCTGTTTATTCTAGTTAGCATCTCATCCAACATTTTTCCTAGGTTCTTAGTTTCTTTATATTGGGTTAGCACATGTTCTTTTAGCTCTGAGAAGTTTGTTGTTACTCACCTTCTGAAACTTGTTTCTGTCAATTCATCAGATTCATTCTCCGTCCGTCTTTGATCCCTAGCTGGTGAGGAGTTATGATCCCTTGGAGGAGGAGAGGTGTTCTGGTTTTTGGTGTGTTCATCCTTTTTAAGTTGATTTCTTCCCATCTTAGTGGCTTGATCTACCTGTGGTCTTTGTAGTTGATGACTTTTGGATGGGGTCTCTGAGTGGACATCCTTTTTATTGATGTTGAAGCTATTTCTTTCTGCTTCTTAGTTTTCCTTCTAACAGTCAGGCCCCTCTGCTGCAGGACTGCTGGAGGTCTACTGCAGACCTTGATTCACCTGGGGATCATCCATGGGGGCTGCAGAACAGCAAGGGTTGCCACTGGTTTCTTTCTTTGCTGTCCTCATCCCAGAAGAGTACCTGGAAGATGTTGTCCTGAGCTCTCCTTTATGAGGTGTCTCTTTCAGTATATGGGGATTGGGGAGTTGCTTGAGGAGACAGTCTGTCCCTGATAGGAGCTCAAGTGCTGTGCTGGGAGCTCCATTGTTCCATGCAGAGCTGCAGGGCAGGTTCCTTTAAGTCTGCTGCCACTGAATTCATAACCACCTCTTTTCCCAGGTGCTCTGTTCTAGGAAGGTCAACTTTATTTATAAGTTCCTGTCATGCTGCTGCCTTTTTTCATAGATGCCCTGACCCACATGGAGTAGTCTAGTCACAGTCTGCCAGCAGAGGTGTTGTTGAGCTGCCCAGGCTCTCTGCCCAGCTGCTGTGTGAACTGCCTCTGTAGTAGCGGACTGCCTCAGTAGTGGGGGATGCCCTTCCATCCATTAAGCTGGACCATCCTGGGTCCAGCTGCACTTGCTGCGAAACTCTCAAACCAGAGCATTTCAGATTGCTTGTTTTGTATGGGTGGTACCTGCCAAGCCAGGTTACCTGGCCCTGTCTCAGCCCCCTCCCTTTCAGTTTAATGGGCGGCTCTTTCTCCCAGGCATTCCAGGTGCCAGTCGAAACAGCCACCCAGACTTGTGTGCGTTTCTGTATACCCTTGACCTAGCACCAGCTGAAACCCCTCCACTCAAAACTTGTAGCGCTTTTCGACCTGGGAATCTCCTGGTCTGTGGGCAGTGAAAACTTGTTCAGAAATGCAGTGAGCACTCACCCTCTGTGCTGTTCTTGCTGGGAACTGCACTCTGGAGCTGTTCCTATTTGGCCTTCTTGGATCCTCCCCCAGAATATTTCTTTTTTTTTTTCTGACGGAATTTCGCTCCATTGCCAGGTGCCAGGCTGGAGTGCAGTGGCACGATCTTAGCTCTACCTCCCGGGTTCAAGCAATTCTCCTGCCTCAGCCTCCCAAGTATCTGAGACTACTGGTGTGCGCCACCATGCCCAGCTCATTTTTGTATTTTTTTTAGTAGAGACAGGGTTTCACCATGTTGGCCAGTATGGTCTCGATCTCTTGACCTCGATCCACCTGCCTCGGCCTCCCAAAGTGCAGGGATTACAGGCTTAAACCACCATGCCCAGCCCAGAATATTTCTTTTCAGACATATTAGTTCACCTTCCTTCAGTGTATTCAAAGCCTCTAAAACAAAAGAGAACAGTGACCTAGATTAAAAAGGCAGGCTGGACATGGTGGCTCATGCCTGTAATCCCAGCGCTTTCAGAGGCCAAGGCAGGCAGATTGCTTGACCTCAGGAGTTGGAGACCAGCTTGGGCAACATGATAAAACACCATCTCTACAAAAGTTTTTAGATGTTAGCCAGGCATGGAGGTGCACACCTGACTAAGTAGAATGCAAACTTCTACTGGAAACCAGCCTGGGCAACACTGACAAAACTCCAGTGCTACAATAACAACAACAAATTAGCCAGGCATGCTGATGTGTGTCTGTAGTCCTAGCTACTGTTTCAAATGCCTTTCTAAACATTCTGTCTTAATATTTGGCAGGTTAGAAGCAGCAGCTTACCAGGGGTTAGACTTGCCCTCTCCCACTTGTGTCTCAGTGAATCTTAGAGAATGTCCTTTTGCTCAAAGCATGTCAAAGGAAAGGATCAAGCCCTTGGTACTACTGTGAAATGTAATTCGCACCACTTTATATGTTAGTAGAATGCAACAATGTGAAGTTCAACTAATTGAGTCTTCTATGAGGTATGCTGTCAATGAGATTTCAGGCCCTCACTTACGCACACGTTTTCAGTTGCTAGTGATTTATTTTGCTGATCCTTTCAATTTGTCAACCAGGTGAAAATAGACTCTCAGTCTTCAGGATTCTAATATCAGCCACATGGCTAAAATTAGAACTCCTGAGTTTGTGCTAAGTGCCTTTAATCTCTATGACTCTGGAAAATAAAAGGGATCTGAGAGCATCAAGAGAAAGGTACAGAGACCTCCTCACTGATTTGATTGTCCCCATCCAATCATTTATGGCTCCTGCTTCCAGAAATTAGAGTAGTCTGATTACTTATTTATCCTTCCTCTAATTCTGCCACTTGAGTGGCGATCTAAGTCACTCTTAATTTGCCTTATTTTAGCGATATATAATCTAGCTAATTTGCTCCTGAAGAATTAAGTTCCAAGTCAAACGTTTCCCTTTAAGCATAGGTCTTGTTATGACCAAACAGCCAGGAAAGTTTGGGGAGGGAAAGGAATTCTATCAAATTACTGGATGATTCGTCTCAGAGAGCACAATATCTAAGCAGGTGGAAACACTGCATGAATCAGAAGCACTAATCTGTGTGCTAATGGACCATTTATTTTCATTTTATTTTCCTTGGGGGAAAAAAGTCACATGTCAGTCTTTCTAATTTTGAGCACAATATGCATATCTATTGATATTTAAAGAAAAGAACTGCACACATACAGGTATTCACATCTCTAAGCTGCATAATTGGTTTCTGTTTTGAAATAGAAAGGTATCAGCTACATGACTCACACAAGGTATTTTCAAACACTCATTTGATAAAATGATTAATTCACTGAAAATGTCTATTCAAGGCTTATAATAAACTAATAGATTTTTGCTAAACATTAAATGACAAGAGGAGTTCAAAGGTTCAAATTGCACAAAATTCATATTTACCTTATTCCAAGAGATAACCAGGCAAGCCTGCCCACATAGCAAATCCCTAGTTGTTGGGGTCCAGCTGCATGATTCAACACTGTACTGGCCCCAGCTGTGATTTGGTGCCACTTATCCTGGTGCCACTAACCTAGTGGTCTGATCTGGCTTAAATATCAATAGAAACAATTCTGGCTCCCATGGATCCCTGGGACTTCCAGGACTCAAGCAGCAGTTGCAAGAATCTCATTACTGAACAGTTCTCAATTCACTTATGTGATTGGGGAGACTGAGGAAGAAAAATACTGCAGCTACAAGTCTTTCTTTTTTCTGTCATTTCCCAAAATTGAGTTTCCTGCTTTATCCATCCTGATTTGAGAATGCAAGCTGGACAGAAAATGAAAGTCAATAACCTATTACAGAATATCCTGATTCAGATAATCACAGGATTTTACTCTATTATCACCAATGTTGTTTTGACAGTGACACCACTTTTGCAAACATTATGACAGGACGAGAAGTCTAGCATGGCTGACTCGATGTTGCTCTAGCCTCACAAGCTGTCCTCACTCATTCCTGGGCATAGGCCAACCTAACCATGGGAAGAATTTAGTTTAATTTTTAAAGCAAGAATAATAGTCCCTCCCTTAAACTGCTCCCCTCCTTGTTTAGAGATCACCTCTGTACAACTAATGAAGGGAAAGAGATTAGGATTACAGAAGGAGCCTGAACTCTGTAAAGATATAGGCATAGTTTCTGTAATCTCTTACTGCTCAGGAGTCATGTGTCCAGAGGTCACAAGTTTTGTGACCTCCACAATTGCTCCCATAGATAGCATCACTATTGCAGTACCTAAGATTTAGCTTTTGAAATTTTTTTTCAGACTACTGCATTCTGGAAACTGATCCCAGCTAAACACACAACTTATGGTTCAAATGGTCCTGTGGCCCCCACCCAGATGCTGACTCAGCACTCAAGGACCATCTTCCACACCCCATAATTTCACCCCCAGGCAATCAGTAGCACCTGTTCCCTAGCCCCCATCCATCAAATTATCCATAAAACCCTAGCCCCTGAGTTCAAAAGGAGGCTGATTTGAGTAATAACTCCAATCATTCTGCTTGGTGGGCCCTGCATTAGTTAAATTCTTTCTTTACTGCAATACCAGTCTCAGTGAATTGGTTTTGTCTGTGCAACAAGCAAGAAGAATCCCTCAGGTGATAACCAACAGTTCTAAGAGCTGTGAGTACAAAGCTGGTACTCAGAAATATAGTCTGACCTTCATGTCAGTGTTTTTGTAAGCCAACAATCATTAAACATCCAGGTTTGGAAAAATAATGAATATATTCACTGCTTACGTTGGTTACTTCATATAATCATTCAACCTCATGAGGTAGGCAGATTATTCCCATTTTAAACATAAGAAAACTGAGGCAAAGTGAACTAATAGATCAAAGTCACTATATTCATTTTCTAGTATTAGTTTTCCTATTAAGCACTCAGTGCCACAAACTGGGTGCTTAAGACAACAGAAATTTATTGTCTCAAAGTTCTAGGAGCTGGAAATCCAAAATCAAGGTGTCAGTACAGCTGTGTTTCCTCTGAAACTTGTAGAGGAGCGGTCTCCAACATTTTTGGAACTAGTGACTGGTTTTGTAAAAGACAGTTTTTCCGTGGACTAAGCAATGGAGGGATGATTACATGATTCAAGTTCGTTACATTTATTGTGCACTCAATTTCTGTTCTTATTACAGTATAATAATAATAATTTTACAACTCACCACAATGTAGAATCAATGGGAACCCTAAGCTTGCTTTCCTACAACTAGATGGTCCCATCTGGGGGGATAGGCGACAGTAACAAATCATCAGGCATTCGATTCTCATAAGGAGTGTGCAATTTAGATCCCTCACATGCATAGTTCACAATAGGGTTTATGTTCTGGTCTCTAACCTGGGGGCTGGGGACCGCTGCTATAGGAGAATCTTTCTTTGCTCCCTCCTAGTTCCTGGTAACCCCATATGTCCCCTGGCTGTGTATCCATCACTCTACTTCTCTTTGTTCCAACCTAGTGTCTTATGGTTTTCTCCCTATGTGTCTCTGTGTCTTTTCACGATCATCTTCTTTTGTTTTTGTTTTTGTTTTTGTTTTTGAGACGGAGTTTCACTCTTGTTACCCAGGATGGAGTGCAATGGCACGATCTCGGCTCCTGCAACCTCCACCTCCTGGGTTCAGGCAATTTTCCTCCCTCAGCCTCCTGAGTAGCTGGGATTACAGGCACACACCACCATGCCCAGCTAATTTTTTGTATTTTTAGTAGAGACAGGGTTTCACCATGTTGACCAGAATGGTCTCGATCTCTTGACCTCATGATCCACCCGCCTTGGTCTCCCAAAGTGCTGGGATTAAAGGCTTGAGCCACCACGCCCAGCCCATCTTCTTATAAGGATATCAATCATATTGGATTCAAACCCCAAACTAATCCAGTATGACATCATCTTAACTAATTCTATCTGCAACTACCACATCCCCAAATAAGATCACATTCTAAGAAACTAGGGGTTAGGACTTGATCATATCTTTTTGAGGGTACACAATTTAACCCATAACTGCTACATAGCTTGAAGTAGCAGAGTAAGGATTATGATTCATGTACTCTGCTGTCTCAAATATCAGGATATGAAAAAGATAGTTAGCAGGATGTTATATCACAGTACATGCAATATCTAAATTGAAAGACATCTTGAACATCTGACTCTTGAGCATCTGACCCCTGCCTTAACTGTCTCTGAAAAACAATTATTCTATTGTTGGATCATACTTTAGTTAACTCCCTTAATATTCTGATATATTCCTTTTCATGCCTTTCAGAATTCAGAGCTATGGCTAAAATTTCCACAAGACAAATGAAAGAGCACTTTTTTTTTGTTTTGGTAGAGATACGTTTTGCTGTGTTGCCCAGGCTAGTCTCGAACTCCTGGCCTTAAGCCATCCTCCTGCCCAGCCTTGTAAAGTGCTTCTGGGGCTGGGATTAGCTAGGATTATAGGTGTGAGCACCATGCCTGGCCTATTTTCTTTACTAATAACAAGTAATCTTCAGCTAGCATTTACTATTTCCAAACATTTTACTAAATACTGAGAGCCTTGGTCCATTCGATCATCACAATAATCTCATGAAGCAGGGATTATTATTGTTTTCATTTTATAGATATAGACACTGAAGTGTAGAGAAATCAGTTGACTTGCTCAAGGTCATTAAACTAGTTCTATGCATCTATCTTCAGAGCACAAGCTGTTAACTCTCCTGATTCTTGTTCTTCTCTTCCCAAAGTTAAAAACATGTTGACAATATTCCAAGGCTGCTCTGTCTTTTTGGTAACTGCCATTGAAAAAAGAAACTCTAATTTGGCCACATAACCACCTTGGCTAAATTCTACTCTTCTAAATGTCTTAGTCTCACTAGTTACATATGTGATAAAATATAAAAATTTTATGTAAAAATTGCAGGCTGGGCACAGTGGCTGAAGCCTGTAATCCCAGCACTTTGGGAGGCCGAGGCAGGTGGATCACGAGGTCAAAAGATTGAGACCATCCTGGTCAACATGGTGAAACCCCGTCTCTACTAAAAATACAAAAAAATTAGCTGGGTAGAAAGAAGACAAAAAAAAAGAAATGAAATGAAAATAAAAAATAAATTAGCTGGGCACGGTGGCGCATGCCTGTAATCCCAGCTACTCAGGAGGCTGAGGCAGGAGAATTGCCTGAACCCAGGAGGCGGAGGTTGCGGTCAGCCGAGATCGTGCCATCGCACTCCAGCCCAGGTAACAAGAGCGAAACCCCTTCTCAAAAAAAAAATTGCATAAAATTACTTTCACTTCATTTCTGGTCAATGTTTGATTAACTCAAGTTGAATAGCTCAAAATCCCATTATATAATCAATATATTTATAAACTTTGTAAATTAAATTAGCTAAAGATTTTTAAACTATATTTAGTTTGAATATTTTCTTTTTTATTTTATTTTACTTTATTATTTTTAAGACTGGGTCTGGCTCTGTTGCTCAGGCTGGAGTACAATAGCACAATCTCAGCTCACTGCAACCTCTGCTTCCAGGGTTCAAGCATTTATCCTGCCTTAGTCTCCTGAGTAGCTAGGACTACAGGTGCATGCCACTGTGCCCAGCTAATTTTTGCATTTTTAGTAGAGATGGGGTTTCACCAGAACATTTTCTTTTTAAGTACTGCAAATGTCTGATAAGGCAAAGTTACCAAGTTAAGCAAATCTTCCTCTTATAAATAAACTAAATTTACAAATAAAACTTTTAAGTTGTCTCAAACATTTGGATACTATTTGTGCGCTTAATAAAATTTTCTTACACATTTCTGCTGAAAATGTATAAGATGTTTGAAGCATTTTCAAATTATAATAACCTTGGTCCTTTTGACTTTAATATCTAAGTATCATACTCTATTCTCTCTATGCTTATTTCTTTATCTTCTCTGTATGGAAAATAATTTCATTAATGAAACAGCTTTGTCATGAAATGTGGAGATCATTTCTGGAACTGGAGACGAGGGACTAAAATATGGTTACTCATTAGTGAGTTTTAAGATTGAGACATGAGACCAAGAATTATGTTAGTCTAGGATATGCTTACCTGAGTTACGTGAATATAATGAACTATTTTTTGGTTTTTGTTTGTATGTTTATTTGTTTTTGAGACAGAGTCTCACTCTGTCACCAATCTCAGCTTACTACAGCCTCCGTCTCCCGGGTTCAAGCAATTCTCCTATCTCAACCTCCTGAGTAGCTGGGACTGTAGGTGCCCGCTACCACACCGGCTAATTTTTGTAGTTTTAGTAGAGATGGAGTTTCACCATGTTGGCCAGGCTGGAATTCCTGACCTCAAGTGATCCACCCATCTCAACCTCCCCAAGTGCTAGGGATTACAGGCATGAGGTATAGCACCTGGTCTAATGAACTGTTTTTAAATGTCCTTGTGTCAACAAAAAACTCCAAGCCAATACCATAGAGCTGGAGTATAGTTTTGTAGCCTATGCCTCCTGAATTTTTATACCTTACATAATTAATTCATCTTTCATTCATTCACAGTATCTTCTAATTTTAGCATCTGATGTTCGTTAGTAGCTTTATATACTTAGATTTTGTTTGTAAAAAATTTCTTTCTGCCCTTATTTGGATTCTGCAAATTTCTTCACTGCCTGATTAGACTACATTCTAATTAGACTACATTTGTTTTTGTTTGTTTGTTTGTTGCCTTGAATAGCTCTTAGCCACAGCTCTATGTTCCTTTAAAAAAATTCTCCATTGACATATAATTAATTTACGTACCATATAACTCACACATTTAACATGGACAATTAAATTGCTTTTAATATGTTCATGGATATGTGCAATCATCACCACAGTCAGTTTTGAAATATTTTTCCCATTTCAAAGAAGAAATGCTATACCCTTTAAGTATTACTCCCAACCCACGTGTCGTATCCCAACCTTCCCTCAGCCTTAAACAATGTATAGATTTCTCTATTCTGGACTTTTATATGATTGGAGTCATATAATATGTGGTCTTTTGTGACTGGCTTAGTTAATACGAATGAAACACTACCAGCTGAGGTAGGCTATGAAAACCTGAAGGCTTGATGCCAGAGAACGTTGAGTGTGATTTAGTTTAGGGGACAAAAGACCATAGTTTTTCTAGCTAAAAGTGGAGATTTGGGATAGGGATGGACGGGAAAATCCAAAGTGTTACTAGAGCAACGTTGCAGTCCTAGTTGGGGTGACTGATTGACTAACCAGAAAACTTACCAGGGAGATCTTGAAAATGGAGAACCATGGATGGATTGAGACAAACTCCTCACAGATCCCTAGACCAATAGGATACTATTCATGCATAAAGAGACTTGAGAGGGGCCGGCAGAAAGCACAAGCAAAGGGGTAGTTGAGAACTGGCTGTTAATTTAAGTGTTCCTCCATTCACACAATGTCACTTCAATATAAGATGGAAGCCTTATGGTCTTTGAGGTATTTGAGCACAACTCTACCAAAACAGTGGCTGACCACTAAACTAAATTACGTAGACCAGGGGTTTCCAATCTTTTGGCTTCCCTGGGCCACATTGAAGAAGAATTGTCTTGGGCCACACATAAAATGTACTAATACTATTGATAGCTGATGAGCTTTAAAAAAAATCATTTAAAAAATCTTGTAATATTTTAAGAAAGTTTACAAATTTGTCTTGGGCTGTATCCAAAGCCATCCTGGGCCACAGATTGGACAAGCTTGATGTAGACACAGTGCTAACTTCTAGAAAGCCAGGCTTAAAGAAAAGGAATAGAAACACTTAAAAGACTCAAATGAAAAATATGGGAGAAGCACATTCTGCTTTTAAGTCTAGGAATTTAATTAAAAATAACTAACATGGCCAGGCACAGTGGCTTATGACTGTAAAGCCAACACTTTGAGAGACTGAAACAGAAAGATTGCTTGAGGCCAGGAGTTTGAAATCAGTCTGGTCAACATAGCAAGACTCTCTCTCTACAAAACAACAACAACAATGACAACAACAACGTCCCCTCAAAAACTCAAGCTAGGTGTGGTGGCTCACATTTATAAGCCCAACACTTAGAGGTGCAGAAGCAGGAAGATTGTCTGAGCCCAGGAATTTGAGATCAGCTTGGCCAACATGGTGAGACCCTGTCTCTACCAAAAAAAAAAAAGAAAAGAAAAGAAAAAAAAAAAAGAAAAAATTAAATGCATGCCTGTATTCCCATCTGCTAGGGAAGCCTAGGTGGCGGGATTGCTTTGAACCTAGGAGGTAGAGGCTGCAGTGAGTTTGTGATTGCACCACTGCACCTTAGCCTGGGTGACAGAGTGAGACTCTAATTCACAACAAATAAAACAAACAAACAAATACAAACAAACTCAGAATAGCTTTGAGAACATATTGTCTAAAATGCCAACTTTTCAACCAAAAAGAAACAGGAGGATGTGACCTATACACAAGGAGGGGAAAAAA
This sequence comes from Leontopithecus rosalia, assembly GCA_028533165.1. Taxonomy (NCBI): domain Eukaryota; kingdom Metazoa; phylum Chordata; class Mammalia; order Primates; family Cebidae; genus Leontopithecus; species Leontopithecus rosalia. The sequence goes on along the minus strand of JAPYYA010003502.1, from coordinate 2,073 downwards.
ACGATCAATAGAGATTAACTGTGAATGAGCCCAGACCCTGAAATTATCAGATAAATACTTCAATTGAGCTATTATAAATATATTTACAGAATTAAAGAAAAATATGTTGGTAATAAACCAATGAATGAGAAATCTCATTAAGTGGAAACTATTTTTAAAATGGAAATTTGAGAGTGAAAAATACAATAATAAAAATCAAAAATTTACTAGAATGAGTTCAACAGCAGATTTGAGATGGCAGAAGAAAGAATAAACTAATTTGAAGGTAGATCAATAGGAATTATCCAATCTGAAGAGGTAAGAAAAATAAGCAGTGTCAGAAATCTTCAGGACAATAACAAGAATTACAGTACATACATAATGAAAGTTTAAGAAAGAGAAGACAGAAAAAAGGTCTAAAAATATATTTGAAGAAATAATGTCTGAGAACTCCCCAGTTTGCTGTAAAACTAATCAACAAATCCTACAAACTCTGAGTCCCAAGAAGGATAAACACAAAGTGATCTGAACACAGACATGTCAGAGTCAAACTGGTGAAAGAGAAAATCTTGAACGCAGCAATAGAAAAACAATGCATCAAATATAGGAAACAATGCAATTAACAGTTGACATCAGAAATGATAGAAATCAGAAGACAGTTGAATAGCATATTCAAAATGCTGAGCAACACAGTGTCAAGTGAGAATTCTATATAAAGGAAAACTATCCTTCAGAAATGAAGATGAAATAGACACTCCCAGATAAACAAAATCTGAGAATTCACTGATCTTCCCTATAGGAAATACTAAATGAAGCCTTCAGGCTAAAACAAAACTATACCAAATGGTAACTTGGAAAAGCACCAGAAATAGTAAATAGGTAGATGGATTTTTTTAACTGTATATATGCATATCTTCTTTTCTCTTAATATTTTTTAAAAACCATCAGATTGCAGAAAGCAGTAACTCTAAGACTGTATTGTTTAATCAATGACACATATATGTGTAATATATATGACAATAATGGCACAAAGATGAGAAAAGTTAATGGAACTACAGTTATCCCTGAGCCTACTTGGGGGATTGGTTCCAGGCTCTCCTGCATATACCAAAATCCACACATATTCAGATCCCACAGTCAACCCTCTGGAAGCTGTAACTACAAAATGTCAATTCTCCATTTATGTGAGTTTCACAGTCCATGAATGCTGTATTTGTTATCTGTGTAGATTGAAAAATAATCACGTGTGGCTTGGCATGGTGGCTCATGCCTGTAATCCCAGTACTTTGGGAGGCTCAGGTGGGTGGGTCAGGAGTTTGAGACCAGCCTAGCCAATGTGGTGAAACCCCTTCTCTACTAAAAATACAAAAATTAGCCTGGCATGTTGCAGGTCCCTGTAGTCCCAGCTACTTGGGAGGCTGAGACAGGAGAATTGCTTGAACGAGGTAGGAAATTACAGTGAGCTGAGATTGTACCACTGTACTACAGCCTGGGTGACAGAGTGAGACTCTGTCTCAAAAAAACAAACAAGCAAAAAGATTATGTGTAAGTAGACCCATGCATTTCAAACCCATGTTGTTCAAAGATCAAATGTATATTGAAACGTTTACTGAATTTACTGGAAATAAGTCAATATTAACCTAAAATAGATCTTGATAAGTTTAAGTCACATATGTCAACACCTAGAACAACCATATATACACAGAAATATACACACGCAGACCCACAGATAACAAAAAATATAGCTAAAATTTCACAAAGTAAAATGGCCTGATAATTTTTTTTTCAATAAGTAAGTGGGGACCAGAAGAACAAATACACATGAGACATACAAAAAACACTAACACAATTACAAGTATAAATCCAACCATATAGAATAATTACATTAAATTTGAATGTGCTTAATGTTTCTTTTTTTTCTAATTACTGAATCATGATTTTTTTTTGTTTTTTTTTTGGAGGGGGAGGAAGGGAGGGAAGGAGGAAGGGAGGGAGGAAGGAAGGGATGAAGGAAGGAAGGAAGGAAGGGAGGAAGGGAGGGAGGGAAGGGAAGGAAGGAAATCAAGCAATGAGAGAGACATTGCCGACCTGGAT
>JAPYYA010003501.1:0-12788 GCA_028533165.1 Leontopithecus rosalia | reverse complement strand
AGAGACGGGGTTTCACCATGTTGACCAGGATGGTCTCGATCTCTTGACCTCGTGATCCACCCGCCTCGGCCTCCCAAAGTGCTGGGATTAAAGGCTTGAGCCACCCCCGGCCCGCATATTTTCATGATTTTATAAATTGCCCAAGCATGTCAGCAAAACAAAGCCACATTGAAAAATATTCACAAGTTTGTGTGCATAAAACTGTAAATCTTGTTTATGGGGAAAAATGCAATAAGCAAAGTTAAAATTTAAATGACAAGCCAGGAAAAAACATTTGTGATGTATATGATAAACAAGAAATTAATATAACTTGATGGGATCTGAGCTCTGCACTGTTTCTCTAGCACAGGGTGGCTGTTGAACTCTCTGGTCGGTGCCTGTTTTCGTCTGGATTCCTTAGAGTCTTGCCCTGTACCGGTGCAACTTAAGAGTCAGCCAAGAATTTGAGAGGAGTTATATACAGATTTGGGGGTTCTCCCTCTATTGGTCTCTTCTTTCTGGAATTCCTCCCCCCTCCTCAATTTCAGCTGCTCTGGAAGCCCTGACTCTGGCCTCTGATTCTTCATCCCAGCCCGTTGGCCTCTTTTTGCTGGCGTTGTAACCACACCTCACCCCACTCCCACCTACATCACTCCAGACCCCCAGCACTGCAGAGTCTGGGGAGTGACCTCAGTTACTGATCAACATCAGTTCTTTAAACTTTTAACAGCATATATTGAATAATCAATCCTTTATTCACAGTTTAAATGTGTAGCTCTGTCATATTTAGGTGACTAGATGTGTTGGTCTGTTTCTGGTGTCCGTTCTGTTCCCTTAATCTGTTTATTTATCCTTCTGCCAGTCTCACAATGTTTTATTACAGTAATTTTATGGTACTATTTTATTTGTGTCTGGCAAGACATGGGCCTCTCTTTGTTCTTTTTTTTTCCCCCCTAAAATTTCTCCAAGGTTTGCATGTATTTAATCCTGCAGACGACATTTACAATCTTCTCAGGTTATAGACACTGTGTTGTGCTTATGTTCATACTGCATTCGATGAAGGGTTATTTGGAGAACTGACTTCTTGATGGGTCTGGATACAGTACAGTGCTTCGAACTGGTGCGAGAGTAGAGGGAACGGGATGGGCGCAGCAAGGTTGCAGGGGGCTTCCACTGCTTTGGCTCCGGCAGCAGAGCCTCTCTAAGGGGATCCACCACTTCTCTAAGGTACCTGCCCTCCTCGTTAGCCCGCGGCCGCAGACTCCGAGGCCCGGGGGTAGCTGGAGAAATGCAGGGCTCTGGCTAGAGGGGCCTCGCAGCGCCCTTCGGTTCCTCAGGAGACCCAGGCAGAGGTGCGGGCCTCCCGCTAGGGCCGCTCTCAGACTGGATGGCGCGGAGGATACACGGAGCCGTTTACCTGGGTCCGCGCTGGGCTGTCCTAGTTCACGGGGTGACCTCGGAGACTCCCAGCGTCTGCCCCGCGCCCCTGCGCCGCGTCTGAGCAGCCAGCTCCGGGCCTGAGGGTCGCGTTGGTTGGGGCGTGGGCAGCTGGAGGGCTGCAGGTCCCCAGCGCCGCCTACCGGGCGAGGGACGGAGACGCGGATAGCCGAAGTCAGCCGGCCCCAGGTTCCGCGGCCTCGAGCTGGAGTGCATCCTAGGGGCCTGCCGCACCCTGCGCTGGCTGGCGGCCAGTCCCCAAGCCTGTGGCTCCAGGATGCACTCAACGCCGTCCCCCATGCCCCAGGACCCTCCTTCGAAACAGAAGCACCCATCCCCCCACACAGCCCTGAAGGGCCAGCCTTTGTTTAAACTGCACCGGGTAACATGAGCCCCCTCCCCAGATCGCCTTTTAAAATTGTGTGCTCTTTAAGGGAATAAGATTTCAGTTTAAATATTTTGGGAATCGGTTTCAGAACGTGTAATGGGTTAATCATAGAACAATAATTTTGATGTATTCAAATCAACAGTAAACATTTCCACAAATGGTGGAAAAGGAGAACCACCTCCCGATTAAAATCGGGAGCTACAGACAGACACCGTCAACATTATTGCTTAATACTGTTTTGGAGATTCAAACAGCTGAAATTTAAAAATGAAATTAAGTGGCATGAACATCTAATAAAAAGAAACAAGGCCATCTATTGTTCCTATAATTGGAAAACTAGACACAGAAGTTTAGAAAAACGTCTGGAGTATGTGAATTTGAGAAGTTTGCTCAACCAACCTAAACATGCCCAAGGAACTTTTGTCTACTCTAGGACCAAGAACCTTATAAATAAGTAAATTTCACAAGAAAGCTACACAGACTTTATTTTAGGCCAACTGTAAGACGGTAGTGAAACATAGAAAATAAGATCCGACTGGGCACTCTGGCTCACACCTGTTATCTCAGCACTTTGGAAGGCTGAGACGGGAGGATCTCTGGGGGCCAGGAGTTCAGGGCAAGCCTGGGCAACACAATGAGATGCAATCTCTATTCAGAATTAGCTGGGGGCTGGGCGCAGTGGCTCACTCCTGAAATCCTAGCACTTTGGGAGGCAGAAACTAGTGGATCCTTTGAGTCCAGAAGTTCAAGACCAGCCTGGGCAACAAGGGGAAACCCCATCTCTACTAAAAATACAAAAAGTAGGCTGAGCACAGTGGCTCACACCTGTAATCCCAGCACTTTGGGAGGCCAAGGTGGGCAGATCACCTGAGGTCAGCAATTTGAGACCAGCCTGCCCAAGATAGAAAAACCCCCGTCTCTACTAAAAATACAAAATTAGCTGGGTGTGGTGGCACATGCCTGTAATCCTAGCTACTCAGGAGGCTGAGGCAGGAGAATTTCTTGAACCTAGGAGGCAGAGATTGCCTTGAGCCAAGATCGCATCATTGCCCTCCAGGTTGGGCAACAAGAGTGAAACTCCATTTAAAAAAAAAAAAATTCAAAAATTAGCCAGGCATGGTAGCCCATGTCTGTAGTCCCAGCTGCTTGGGAGGCTAAGGTTGGAGGATTGCTTGAGCCCAGAAGGCAGAGGCTATAGTAAGCCAAGATCATGCCACTGTACTCCAGCCTGGATGACAGAGCAAGACTCTGTTTCAAAAAAAAAAAAAAAAAAGTTGGGTGCCCCCATGCACACCTGTAGTCCTAGCTACTTAGGAGGCTGAGGTAGGAGGATCACATGAGCTAAGGACATCCAGGGATACAGAGAGTTATGATAGTGCCACTACACTTGAGCTTGGACAACAGAATGAGACCCTGTCTCAAAAAAAGAAAAGAGAAGAGAAAAAGAAAAAGGAATGAATTAAGGAAGCAAGCAAGCAAAAGAAACTAAGGAAAAAGCATAACAATAATGCAAAACCACCAAAAAATGCTAAGTCTTTTAAAATCAATATTTTCCTCTTAAAGCAGTTCCAGCAGTCCCAAATAGTGTTTTTTGTTTGTTTGTTTTGTCCTTTGTTTGGAGGAAGATTTTATAAAGTAATCTTAGAGTTTATCTGAAAAAATAAAGGGCTAAATTTAGCCAAAAAATAAAAAAAAATAGAGGCTGGGCTTGGTGGCTCACACCTGTAATTCCAGCACTTCGGGAGGCCAAGGTGGGTGGATCACTTCAGGTGAGGAGTTCAAGACCAGTCTGGGCAACATAGTAAAACTCCATCTCTACTAAAAATACAAAAATTAGCCAGGTGTGGTAGCACGTCCCTGTAGTCCCAGCTACTCCGGAGACTAAGGCAGGAGGATCACTGGAACCCAGGAGAAGGAGGTTGCAGTGAGCTGAGATCCTGCCACTACACTCCAGCCTGGATGGCAAAGCAGGACTCCATCTCAAAAAAAAAAGAAAAAGAGAAAAAGAAAAATGAGGTAAGGCAGGACTTCGTTTACCAGACATCCGAACCTACTCCAGCGTCGCTATCATCAGATCAGAGTGGTATCCACATAGGAACAGATAAGTGGATTGATGGAATGATTCATTAAAGAACTCAGGAATAGATCATGGCATGTATGAGAATAGAATCTCTAACCCAGGAGGCAGTTCAACACGGGGAACAGAAAGGCGTATTTCAGAAGTGGCACTGCCACAATGGCCTGCTATAGGAAAGAAGACAAATGAGTCGTCCACCTTTGCCCATGGATCATCTTTCAGTTCCAGTTCCAGTTCCAGGCATAGACCTCCGTGTAGGAATGGCTGAGACAAGGAGGTGGACGGTGCTGCTGTCCAGGTCACTGAGGTTGAGACAATGACTTCAGCATGGCCCTATGGAGAGGGAGAGCAACACAGTGAGCTAGGGCCTGTGACTGAGGCTTATGCAAAATACACAAAGAGAGAGTGACAGAGTCACCTGGGAAGGGACATGCAACCTCGTTTTGAAGGGTGAGCAGGTATCCTCACTGCTGTGGATAAATTAGGGTGAGTCCAGCAGAGCTTCCTGGGGTTGCTCCCAAGTGGCCACCTGACCTGTGCCCCAGACAGATATCAGAAGCATCTGGGAGGGGCCTTATGGGGCCCTCTGGCTGCCTGCCCAGGTAAAGCCTGTGTCACCTGTAGCTCTCTCCTCAATGGCAGCCAGATATACAGGAAAGAGGGGTCTAGTGGCTCTCTAGCCAGGTTCTCTATCCCCTGGGGCCTGTGGTCTGTACAGCTGCTGCATGAGCTGGGTTCCTTGTATGTTTCCTTGTATTTTGCCTGAACTGATTCATACCGGCAGATAAGCTTCAGCTCCACCTACTCCAGAAAAACACACTAGTCTCTGCAGCTACTCTGGCTAATATGGTTGTTTTGGGGTGTGCGAGTCTTATCTCCTTAACTTGACTTTTGCTATCAGCCCTGGCTTCCAGGGGAGAGAAAGGGATGATGAGGCTTGGGTAAGGGGAGGGTAAAGACTAAGAACAAATGAGGACTGGGGTCGTTGTCTCCAGTGGCTGGTCAGAGTCAGGTACTGACATGACTGGGCTGTGTCCCCACCCAAATCTCATCTTGAATCCCCATGTGTTGTGGGCGGGGCCTGGTGGGAGGTAATGGAATCATGGGGGCAGGTCTTTCCCCTGCTATTCTCATGCTAGTAAATAAGTCTGAGATCTGGTGGTTTTTAAAATGGGAGTTTCCCTGCACAAGCTCAGGCTCTCTTCTCTTGTCTGCTGCCATTTGAGACATACTTTTCACCTTCTGCCATGCCTGTGAGCCCTTCCCAGCCATGTGTCACTGTAAGTCCATTAAACCTCTTTCTTTTGTAAATTGCCCAGTCTCTGGCATATCTTTATCAGCAGCGTGAAAACAGACTAATACAGGGACAGAGTCCAGGATGCTTCTGTGGAATTTGGGCGTGGGGAAGCACAGTGAGGTATGGGGAGCACAGTTAGTGATCAGGAAAGTGGGCAGAAAGGGGTAGAAGGGTCCATACAGCAGTTGTCCCAAGAAACAAATCTGTTTTGGTGCCAGGGAACAGGACAGGGAGGGCTGGGTGTCTGCAAGTGGAGCCCAGGTGCTGTCAGCTGAAGAGCAAGTGCAGCAGCGTGTGTGGGACCTCTCAGAGGTGCATGGATTTACTCCGCAGGCACAGCAGAAACAGAGGTCAAAAAGCTGACATCCTGGAAGGATGCCTTCCTATGTTAGGGACACTCATGTTACCTAAGCCCAGCTTCCCAACAGTTTTCTCATCATGGCACACAGAAAATATCATAGTCTATGTAAAACACACTACAGCTAAGCTGATGAGGCTTTGCAGAGGGCCAGGGAGCACAGGCCCAGGGCTCCAGCTACCTCCAGTCATGCCCTGTTCAGGAGGGAGGGCTGAGGAACTCAATTTCTGAGCTATTGAGCCCACTTGGGAAAGTTCTTGCCTGGACTCAGTACCTCTTCACCCCACCTGATCAGACACGTGATGCCCAGCCTAACTCCCCCTCCCGGGAACCTCTATCTTTGTGTCATCAACAGGTATTGGACTGAGGAGGGAACCATGCCCTGTCACGGACTCAGAGGTGCACAAGGCTCACACCCAGGTCCCTGGATCGAAGCCTCTTGCGGCACTAACCAGAAGCAGGGGGCAGGAAAACCCATGACAGAGAGAAATGCACTTCAGCTTTCTTCTACGAAGTTGAAAACAAAACACTCAGGGATCCTCAGGTCTGGACTTTTTCTCATGGGGAAATATCACCTCTGTGCAACAGGTCTAAAGTTCAGAAACCTGAACCCAAGGAAACTATAGTTTAGGGCTGGGCTGCTGAACAGAGGGGCCCAAAGCTCCAATTTCTTTTTCTTTCTTTTTTTTTTTTGAGACAGAATCTCTCTCTGTCACCAAGGCTGGAGTGCAGTGGCATGATCTCAACTCACTGCAACCTCCACCTCCCTGGTTCAAGCGATTCTCCTGCCTCAGCCTCCTGAGTAGCTGGGACTACTGACACATGCCACCACGGCCGGCTAATTTTTCGTATTATTAATAAAGGCAGGGTTTCACCGTATTAGCCAGGATGGTCTTGATCTTCTCATCTCAGGTGCTCCACCCGCCTCGGCCTCCCAAAGTGCTGGGATTACAGGCACGAGCCACCATGCCCGGCCCAATTTTGCTTTTTAATTAGTCCTAGGATTTGCAGGCGAGGGTGCTGTGCTTAAAAAATGTTTAGACGTTTGGACTCTGGGTTCTGTAAAGGCAAATAATATTTTTGTTTGGAGTCCCCTTTGCTCTAACTTGGGCTTTTCCATTCAATGTAGTCTGAACCACTGCAGAGCATGGCAGTGGCCGTGCCGAGTGGAGGAACCACGATGCAGAGGGGACCTGGGGAGGGTGGGAGAGGCCAACCCTCTGGGCAGGGGCGAGATCCCTGTCCAGCCCACACCCCAAATCCCACTGCAGCCATTTTGGGAAAATAAACCTCAAGAAGGTCCAACTTTGATGCACCACTGTTTCAGGAGACAGTTCCAGGTCACAGATTACCACAATCAATGAGAACATCCTCACATTTCCCCCAGTAACTAACAAAGTGGGCTACAATATAAAACATAAAAACCCAGCCTGTTGATTAGTTAGGCATTTTTAGAAGACAGAGCAAAATACAGAAATCCTATCAAAGACTGGAGCTGTGTTAAGGCCAGCAATTCTGTTTGTTACTGCCAAACTCTGTCCCCATCTCTGTTTTCACAGCCTATAGAATGGGGAAATTCCATAAAATACATGGCCTCAATTGTGTCTGTGTGGAAGGAACAAACTGTTTTTCCTTCGTGCTCACATCACAAAAATCAATACATAAGACTTCTGTGACCAAAGTGTGGGGCTTTCTCCCTCTCAATAAGCAAGCAGTCAGTTCTGCGGCAGCACCCGCTGGAACCTCTAATTTAACTCCGACACTACTCACCTGGAGATAGCATCAGATCCCACAGTTTGAGGGCTCAGCCCTCAAAACAGCCCTCACTTCCAATGCCAACAGCAAGCCACAGGTCATTTTACCTGTGCTTCTGACCAACCCATGCTAAATCGGATTCCCATACCTGCTCTTTGGATTCCATTAATTTGCTAGAACAGCTCACAGAATTCAAGAAAACACTTTGCTTACATTTACTAATTTACTATGAGGGATATTACAAGGGATACCCCTGAAGAGATGCATAAGCAGAGGCTTGTGGGAAGGGGTGCAGAGCTTCCATGCCCTCCGACACCACCCTCCAGGACCCACCACGTGTTCAGCTCTCCGGAGCTATCTGAACCCTGTTCTTTTGGGTTTTATGGAAGGCATGATTGATTAAACCACTCAACCCTGGTGATAAACTTAACCTTCGGCCTTTCTCCTCCCCAGAGGTTGGTGGTGGGGCTGAAACCTCAACCCTCTAATCCTGCCTTGGTCTTTCTGGTGACCAGCCCATCCTGAAGCTACCTAGGGGGCTGCCAGGCATTAGTCAACTCAGTTGCATACAAAAGACACTTACCACTTAGGAGATTTCCCGGATTTTAGGAGTTGTATGTCAGGAAATAGGGACAAAGACTGAATATATATTTCACAATGTCACTGAATCTCAGAAATCAAGCTAAGGGGACCAAGGGCAAGTTTGGACTCCTCTGAGGTGGCCTTGGAGGGCTGAGCAGCTCCACCATGTTCTTTCCAGATATAGAAACCCCTAAGCCTCTTGGCTTCTGCTTTGGGGTTTTAGCTGACAACAGGAAAAGTCCCTTTGTACATCTTCTTAATGAGATTCAACAGTGTGAGCCTTTATTTATAATCATTGAGATAAATTGAAGAAATACTAATGAGTTGAAAGTGGTTGCTTCCTGGAAATGGAACTAGTGCCAACCTAAAAAAATAATCAAAAGGGTCAGAATCTCATGTTTTTGCCAAGTGCCATGGCACATGTCTGTAATCCCGGTGCTTTGGGAGGCCACGGCGGGTGGATCGCCTGAGCTCAGGAGTGTGAGAGCAGTCTGGGCAATATGGCAAAACCCCATCTCTACCAAAAATGCAAAACATTAGCTGGGCATGGTATGCCTGTAGTCTCAGCTACTCAGGAGGCTCATGTGGGAGGATCACTTGAACCCGGGAGGTGGAGGTTGCAGTGAGCCGCACCAATGCAAAGTGAGATCCCATCTCAAAAACAAAAACAAAAAAATATAATTTTTTTTTTGATGGAGACAAGGACTCACTATGCTGCCCAGGCTGATCCCAAACTCCCAAGCTTCAAGCGATCCTCTTGCCTCAGCATCCCAAAGAGCTTGGATTACAGGCATGAGCCATCATACTTATCTAGAATCTAATTTAAAGAGAGTTTGTGAATCACAAAGTTTGAGGAAACACCAACTCCAGAAACACCAACTCCAAAGGAATGGAGGCAGCATTCCAAGGTAGGGAAGTTAAAGTTTCATTTGCAGAGACAGGTGTTTTTCGCAGGATTACATTTTTCATACAAGGTTGGCTCATATTTACAGCAGTTTGCTTGGTAGTACTTAATATTTTTTTGTGGGGGGAAAGGTACATTTTACATTTTTTGCAGATGACACAATTGTCATATATTTTCTGTCATCTGGTCTAAGCAGAGCAGGACAACGAAGAAGAAATTATATAAAAAGGATCATTAACTAAGAAGGCAGGTTTTTGTCCCTGATGTCATTTAATTCTCTAGTCATCATATGAAACCAGAAGAATAAGAAATTGAGCAAATCTATAATCTGAGGAACTAATGTATTCTGTAATCTGAGAAGCCGTAACTCAGATCACACCCACATCTCTCTCAAGGTTGAAACTGTTTTCGGGGTTCCTACAGCATTTTTGTTTTGTTTTGTTTTGAGACAGAGTCTTTCTATGTCACCCAGGATGGAGTGCAATGGCTCGATCTTGGCTCACTGCAACCTCCACCTCCCAGGTTCAAGCAATTCTCCTGCCTCAGCCTCCAGAGTAACTGGGACACCCCACTATGCACACCCCACTATGCCAGGCTAATTTTTGTAATTTTGGTAGAGATGGGGTTTTGCCACGTTGGCCAGGCTGGTCTCGAACTCCTGGCCCCAAATGATCCACCTGTCTTGGCTTCCCAAAGTGCTGGTATTTCAAGCATGAGCCACCACACCTGCCCCAACAGCTTTTAAATTATATTTATTTTCACATTTTCTCCCTCCTCTTTTCATGAAGAACTTTGGAAGTGAGCATTGTAGATGAACTCAATAGTTTGTCTTCTTTCATGCTCAGGAGTTTAGCCCCATGTCACTAGAAAGCCTGATTCCTAGGATGTCATAGCCCACCGGGAAGGGAGTGGACAAACCATGAAGCTGATGAAGCACTGGCCGAATTTAAAGCAACATGAAGGAAGTGACTTTGTGGCCTGAGTCAGGTTACATGGGTACTACAGTTAATGTAATTGTTCAAGTGGCCATTATTTTAGTCTTTCTAGTCACATGGACTCAACTGTAAAGAAATGTTATTACAGCAGTGTGGGCAAAAAAACACAAATGATTATAATTCTCAGAATAAGGAACCGTTTTTGTCACCAAGCTTCCCAAGATCCAAATCAGCTATTTAGCTAGTTGCTTGGAGAAGTTTTGGATCTGAAAAGTTTGCTGTTTTCGTTTTTGTATTAGCCATTAATTTAGCGGTATTGTTTGATTTATCAGGGATAGAGAGACATAGCATTTAGTTTTATGATAGCTCAGGTTCCCCTTGTGCTGCAATAAGTTTGTCTAAAGACATATGCCTTTGTAATGCAACCTTTCTCATGAGAATAACTTTATTTAATAATGATATTTATGTGGCTATTACTTAGGGCATTTTGTGCATAATTGGCTAGGACCTCTACATGTCAAATGCCACGTTCAGTGGCCAGCGGGGTAGAAAGATGGCAGCTAAAGTACAATACCAATGAAATACAGAACAAGTCCAATGTGGTTTGTGGGCTTGAAAGGGTATGAACTATGTGAGCTTATGCCCATAACCCAAAGAACACTGTCCTAACCATCTCTGGGGTATTACCTTCCAGTGAAACAGTTCACTTAGGAGGCTCAGCCTCTTTCACATGTGAATCCAAAAATCTATGTCTTCTGATTCTGTGGTAAGGGTTAGAAGTACCTCATAAGGTCCATACCACTTTGGTTTTAGTGAATTTTTTTAAAAATGTCATTTCCAATAGATGAAATCTCCTGGTTGAAGTCCATGGCCTTTGAGTTTTTTGTCTTCCTGGAGCTCACTGTGAAAAGATTCATTTTTCAATTCTTAATTTTTAGTTAATTACTTCATAAGGCCATTATAATGGCTAAATATGCCTCCCTTTATTATTAAAGATAAATAATTTCCTAAATACCATTCCTTAGGTCTAGCTGTTACAATTTTGAATGGAGATAACTAGCGTTTACCAAAAGGTGTTGACCATAGATTAAGCAGAACCAGAGGAAGAGCTTTTGGCCAAGGAATGTTGAAAGCCTCTGTTTATTTTGCCAGTTAGGTTTTGATTATTCTGTTAGTGCATTTCACAAATATACATGACTAGAGTTTTTTCTTTTCTTTCCTTTCTTTCCTTCTTTCTTTTCCCTCCCGCCTTTCTTTCCTTTCTTCCTTCTTTCCTTCTTTCTTTTCCTTTTTTTCCCTGAGACAAGTTTCCACCTTGTCACCCACGCTGGAGTGCAGTGGTGCAATCTCAGCTCACTGCAACTTTTGCCTCCTGGGTTGAAGAGATTCCCACCTCACCCTACTGAGTAGCTGGTGCTATTGGCACACACCACCATGCCTGGCAGTTTTTGAATTTTTTGCAGCAATGACGTCTCATTATATTGCCCAGGCTTGTCTCAAACTCTTGGGCTCAAGCAGTCCTTTCACCTCAGCCTCCCGAAGTGTTGGGATTACAGGCATGAGCCATCACACCCAGCTGAAATAATTTTTTCTAAGATAACTTTATTCACTTCTAAGGCTATTGTTCTTCAGCAGGGAAATTCCTCTACCCAGTGAATAATTTCCATGCAAATTATTACCAGAATATGTTTATATCCTTGTGATGGTGGCAACCGAATGAAATCTAATTTCCCTACCTGAAAGGGGCCTCAGGGAAAGGAAAACGTCCTTGGAACTGTGTAACGGCTTCCCCAGATTACATTTTGGATAAATGTGACAACAATCATCATGTACTTATGAGCTATAGTCAGAGAAGATTTCCAAAAATATTGTTTGTCTGAAACAACCATTTTGTCAGGGCTCCAGTGAGTGAGGTCACGTCCATGGGTTGAGAATGATGGCTGTATCAGCAGGAAGCCTAGGCCCATAGCTTGGCCCATATCTTACCGCATTTTTGGGAGAGCATGTTCCCCCTTTTCTCTTCCAATTTTCCTGCCCAGATTTTGGAGCTCTTGATTAAGTGAATTTTCTGTCAGATTCAGGTGCTTCTTTAAAAGTTAATATAAATTGTTTTTCCCATTTAGATGCATTTAGAGCAGCTCTTTTTGCCACTTGATCAACTAGCTGATTTCCTTGGCTTTGTCATGCCTGATTTGGAATGGCCTGGATTTGTAATTGTGGCCAGTGATTTTGGTAATAACATAGCCTCTAACAATGGTGGAATGAGGTGTCCATTTTTTTTTTTTTGATTGACCAGAAAATGTTAAGAATCCTCTCTGTTTCCAGCTGGGCATGGTGGCTCACACCTGTATTTCCAGCACTTTGGGAGGCCAAGGCGGGCAGATCACAAGGTCAAGAGATCGAGACCATCCTAGCCAACATGTTGAAACCCTGTCTCTACTAAAAAAAATACAAAAAAATTAGCTGGGCCTGGTGGCATGTGCTTGTAGTCCCAGCTACTCAGGAGGCTGAAGCAGAATCACTTGAACCCAGGAGGCAGAGGTTGCAATGAGCAGAGATCACACCACCACACTCCAGCCTGGTGACAGAGCAAGACTCTGTCTCAAAAAAAAAAAATTATCTCTTTCCATAGCATTCCAAAATCATGAGCTACTTCAAAGGCATATCTACTGTCTGTATGAATATTAGCAATTATTTCTTTTGCCAATTAGCAAGCCCGGATCAATGCAATTAATTTTGCTTGTCAACCCGAGGTGGTTTCTGGAAGGTAAGTACTTCATATTTCTTCAAAGGTACTATGGCACAACCTGCATAATAAGTCCTAGATTCATCCTTAAGTAAGAATCACTTGTAAACTAAACATCAATATTGGTAAGGGGAGCCCTTTGCAGGTCTGTCCTGGGAGAGGCAAGTTGATCGGTTAAGACTATGCGTTTCTTTTTTTTTTTTTTGGTGGGGGGGGAATAAAGGGAGGAAGGCTGGAAGGGAGGGAAGGAGGAAGGGAGGGAGGGAGGAAGGGATGAAGGAAGGAAGGAAGGGAGGAAGGAAGGGAGGAAGGGAATAAGGGAGGGAGGGA
>JAPYYA010003500.1:0-12791 GCA_028533165.1 Leontopithecus rosalia | reverse complement strand
TGTTCTTTTGCATTTGCTGAGGAGTGCTTTACTTCCAATTATGTGGTCAATTTTAGAGTAGGTGTGATGTGGTGCTGAGAAGAATGTATATTCTGTGATTTGGGGTGGAGATTTCTGTAAACGTATATTAGGTTTACTTGTTCCAGGTCTGAGTTCAAGTCCTAGATATCCTTGTTAATTTTCTGTCTGGTTGATCTGTCTAATATTGACAGTGGAGTGTTAAAGTCTCCCACTATTACTGTGTAGGAGTCTAAGTCTCTTTGTAAGTCAGTAAGAACTTGCTTTATGTGTCTGGGTGCTTCTGTATTGGGTGTGTATATATTTAGGATCATTAGCTCTTCTTGTTGCATTGATCCTTTTACCATTATGTAGTGTCCTTTCTCTCTTTTGATCTTTGTTGGTTTAAAGTCTATCTTATCAGAGACAAGAATTGCACCTCCTGCTTTTTTTTTTTTTTTGCTCTCCATTTGCGTGGTAAATCTTCCTCCATGCCTTTGTGTATCCTTGCATGTGAGATGGGTTTCCTGGATACAGCACACCGATGGGTTTTGACTTTTTGTCCAATTTGCCAGTCTGTGTCTTTTGATTAGTGCATTTAGCCCATTTACATTTAGGGTTAATATTGTTATGTGTGAATTTGATCCTGACATTTTGATGCTAGCTGGCTGTTTTGCCTGTTAGTTGATGCAGTTTCTTTATTGTGTTGATGCTCTATACCATTTGGTATGTTTTTGGAGTGGCTGGTACTGGTTGTTCCTTTCTTTGTTTAGTACCTCTTTCAGAAGCTCTTGTAAAGCAGGCCTGGCTGTGATGAAATCTCTGAGTACTTGCTTGTTTGTAAAGGATTTTATTTTTCCTTCATTTATGAATCTTAGTTTAGCTGGATATGAAATTCTGGGTTGAAAGTTCTTTTCTTTAAGGATGTTGAATATTGGCCCCCACTCTCTTCTGGCTTGTAGGGTTTCTGCTGAGAGATCTGCTGTGAGTCTGATGGGCTTCCCTTTGTGGGTAACCCGACCTTTCTCTCTGGCTTCCCTTAACATTTTCTCCTTCATTTCAACCCTGCTGAATCTGATGATTATGTGCCTTGGTGTTGCTCTTCTTGAGGAATATCTTCGTGATGTTCTCTGTATTTCCTGGACTTGAATGTTGGCCTGCCTTTCTAGGTTGGGCAAGTTTTCCTGGATAATATCCTGAAGAGTGTTTTCCAGCTTGGATTCATTCTCTCTTTCACATTCAGGTACCCCTATCAAACGTAGATTAGGTCTTTTCACATAGTCCCATATTTCTTGGAGATTTTGTTCATTCCTTTTTACCCTTTTTTCTCTAATCTTGCCTTCTCATTTTATTTCATTGAGTTGATCTTCCACCTCTGATATCCTTTCTTCTGCTTGGTCAATTCAGCTGTTGAAACTTGTGTATGCTTCATGACGTTCTCGTGTTGTGTTTTTCAGCTCCATCAATTCACTTAAAGTCCTCTCTAAGTTGTTTATTCTTGTTAGCATTTCGTCAAATTTTTTTCAAGGTTCTTAGTTTCTTTGCATTGAGTTAGAACATGTTTTTAGCTCAGAGAAGTTTCTTATTACCCACCTTCTGAAGCCTGGTTCTGTCAATTCATCACACTCATTCTCCATCCAGCTTTGTTCCCTTGCTGGTGAGGAGTTGTGATCCCTTGTAGGAGGAGAGGTGGTCTGGTTTTGGGTTTTCCTCCTTTTTGTGTTGGTTTCTTCCCATCTTTGTGGATTTGCCCACCTGCCATCTTTGTAGTTGCTGACTTTCAGATTGGGTCTCTGAGTGGATGTCCAGTTTGTTGATGATGAAGTTATTTATTTCTGTTTCTTAGTTTTCCTTCTACCAGTCAGGCCCCTCTGCTGTAGAACTGCTGAGGTCCACTCCAGGCCCTGCTTGCCTGGGGATCACCTGCATCGGCTGTAGAACAGTAAGGGTTGCTGCCAGTTTCTTCTTCTGCTATCTTTATCCCAGAAGGATGTCCACTAGCTGTCAGTCTGAGCTCTCCTTTATGAGATGACTCTTTGGATATATGGGGCTCAGGGAGCTGCTTGAGGAGACGGTCTGTCCTTTATAGGAGCTCAAGTGCTGAGCTGTGGGCTCCATTGTACATTCAGAGCTGCTGGGCAGGTACATTTAAGTCTGCTGCAGCAGAACTCATAAACCCCCCTTTTTTATTTCCCCAGGTGCTCTGTCCCAGGAGTTAGGGCTTTGTTTATGAGTTTCTGTTGTGCTGCTGCCTTTTTTCAGGGCTGCGCTGCCCAGTGAGGAGGCAGCCTACTCACTGTTTGCTTGCAGAGACTTTGCTGAACTGCTGTGGGCTGCACCCCACTGCCATGTGAACTTCCCTGCTGTCCTGTTTATATGGGTATAGTTAGAACTGCATCGGCAATGGCTGTCCCCGTCTGTAGCGGCAGACTCTCTCTGTAATGGTGGGCTGCCTCGGCAATGGTGGACTACCTCCATAGTGGTGGACTGCCTCGGTAATGGCGGACACCCCTCCCCCATAAAGCTGGACCATCCTGGGTTCAGCTGTGCTTGCTGTGAATCTCTCAATCCAGAGTGTTTTGGATTGCTGTTTTTTTGTGGGGGTGGGACCAGCCTAGCCTGATCACGTTGCTCCCTGCCTCAGAGTCTTTTTTTTTTTTTTAGCTGAATGGGTGACTCTGTCTCCCAGGTGTTTCAGTTGCTTGTTGAAAAGGCACTGGGATCTGTGTGATTTCCCATGAGGTGACCCACTGCACCAGCTGAAACAGTCACACTGAGATTTGTGGTGCTTTTTTGCCCAGGAATCTCCTGGCCTGGCTCCCTGTTTTAGTCCCCGTTTTTATCAGTTTAATGGGCAACTCTGTCTCCCAGGAGCTCCAATCACCAGCTAAAACAGCGCCTAGACCCATGTATTTTGTGCAGAGTACCGCCATGCCAGCCAAAACAGCTGTGCTGGTGACCTGTGGGGCTCCTCTGCCTGGGAATCTCCTGGTCTGTGGGTAATAAAAATCCATCTGGAAATGTGGCATCCACTCACTCTTTCGCTGGGAGCTGCAATCCTGAGCTGGTCCTAATTGGCCATCTTGGATCCATCCCTGGATTTCATCTTATGTAAATTAACAGCTTATCTTCACAGGTATGGGAAAAAGACAGGACTAGGAGTCATCCCTCTGCTCACTTGAGACAAATACATATTTTGCTCATTAACTCTATTTTTATCTTATCTTACATAAAAATGAAAGTTCACTGAGCATGAGATGAATGCATATTTGTTCCTTTATCCCCTCCTTTCACATATAAAATGTGGATTCAGTGAATGCTCATCAAAGCCTCAAAAGAATGTAACTGTTTGCCCCTTTTCTCTACCCTCCCCTTTTCCTTTCCTCTTTCCCTTAATGACTACTTTTTTCCCTTTAAATATTGAAGTCCTCAAACCCTCTCTAGGAAAAGCACAGATCACAAATGTTCCTGTGATTTGTGTTCCTTTTCCCCAGGTACATTCTCAATGGTAGCAAAATAAACCCCTAAATTGATTGAGATTTGCCTCAGTCATTTTCTTTGGTTTACATTTCCTAGTAACTCAATTCACTGTTTTCAACTTAACAGGCTAAAAGAGATGCTAAGAGAATGTCCTCAAAAGAAGTCACCATTAATGTAACAGACAGCATCCAACATATGGACAAAAGTCGAAGAATCACAAAGAACTGTGTCAACTAGCAAAGAGTGCAAGCAGAAGGGCAGCTGGACTTCTTCAGTGTCCTTCACGGTACTAGATCCCATCAAAGAACCTTGAAGAAGTGTCTTCCCCTTGCTGCACATGAATGCTACTGAGTCCCTGGCAAGACTGTCTTACCTGGTAGCAAACTGCTGCCTGATTTGTGGGACTTTCTGAGCCTCCTACTCATCATATAAATGTATTGGTACAGTGCTCGCCTATGTTAATAAACTGCAAATGTGCAGTTCAGTTTGCCTCTTTGCAACTCCTGTAATAGGGTCTGGTGTAAAAGTAGTGAGTTAAAGCTACAGGTCAGTTTGTGAAACAGAAAAGTAGGAATGCGTTTCCTGGGTTAAAGAGTCACACCTCAGTGCTAAACTCTCCTGGCCATGATAGTATGTTCTGTTTCAGGCAAACTTATTCTTTCCTTCTTTCATTTTAAATATTATAATTACAAATATTATCAGATTCACTTAAA
This sequence comes from Leontopithecus rosalia, assembly GCA_028533165.1. Lineage (NCBI taxonomy): Eukaryota > Metazoa > Chordata > Mammalia > Primates > Cebidae > Leontopithecus > Leontopithecus rosalia. The sequence continues at coordinate 8,601 of JAPYYA010003500.1, read as the reverse complement.
AGCTGGCTTTCATCCAACTCTAAACCCACATATTGAAACAATCAAGGTGCAGGAAAACTCCTTGTTAACCTTGTTTCCTTAGGTTGGTATGAGACAGATCAGATCCAATTTCCCATGCACCAACGTACTGCCCATGGCATGTCTTTGGGAGGTGTCTGTGAAGCAGTCATACCTGTTTCTCATCTGCCTGGAAAGTCCTTAATGTCACCATGCTTGTGGCTAATGTATCCAAATAAGGACACACCCCTGAGGGCTCAGCCAGACATTGCAATTTTTCATAGCTTTCCAGTTCCCTTTGCTTGTCTTCTTGAATGCCTTCCCTCTCCACTGGGGTCATTTGCAATTGTGAATCAAAGACTGAAAACTGCATAGGAGAGAGAGATGATTCAGACATGTGGCAGCATGCATGGCTTCCCCTTGGCCTCTCTGTACACAGCTCCAGGACTGTCATTTTGGCATCTGCAAAGGAATCACTTTAGAAAGCCAGCACCTGGTTTATGTGTATTTACTCTGACATTAGATTGATGTGCACTGCATTATAAATGAGGCTGACACAGAAAAAGGATGTTTTGATAGGAATAGTTTTCTCATATGTCTTGAAACATGTTCATCTAGAAGTATTTTCCTGCAAAGTAATGTAGCATGATTTTTCAAGGACTGTTAACATGACTGGGATTGGGAAAGATAGGACTAAAATTGTACCAAACTATACCAATGAATTCCATATTTAGCAGAAATAGGCAGCCTAATGGTGTTATATTTATATAACATAGTCCAGAGAACTGATATGCAGGTCAAAGGTCAGGTACTCAACCTCCTTATCTGCTAACTCTGTTATTCTTCAAACCCAAATGGTTTCCTTCCATTGGCAGACTGTATATTTATTTACTAAACATTGAATGTCCATCCTGTGCCAGGTACTATGCAGATGTTGACAGATTTGGGGTCTTGTTAGTCATGACTGTCTATCCTGAATCTAACAGTGACTTCATAACCAGGAGACTGAATTAGACCCTAAGATATTGTGTGTGTTGCAAATTGCTCTGCAATGAAATCTTTTATATCCAGGGTAGGTTTGTGTCTTAACTAGGTGTTCTAATCACTGTACAAGACTTTATCATACACAAAATTATAGTTTTTCTAAACCTTTATAATTTTGTGATTCTTTGAGAAAGGGCTTTTAGGGAACTTCATGTTCTAAAAAATGTTTTTAATAATAATAAAATAAAAGCAAAACCTGTGACTCATATGTCCCCACTGGCATTACTCAGCAGGAGCCCCCAGCTGCCGAAGGTTGGCAGTGACCCTGCAACTTCAAGGGCTCTTTCTCCCAGGGGATGTGCTTTGTGGCTTCTCTTTACTGCTTTGTTTCTACATCCATTCCCTGCTGCATGTTGTTTGGAATTTATCACTTTAAGAAAGTGTCTCTGTTTTATATAGAAACACTTTCTCACTTCCAGGGGAAAAGGAAATGCAGGGCATTTAATCTGGCCTTCCCCAGAACAATCTGGATTTCACAGAGACAGCAACCAGAAGTTAAACCATGTGACTAAAAATGCATCTGGCTACTTTTTCAAGTGTGTATGAGACAGAAACTGATTCTTACTATCCTATTAGGATGACACTTTTCATTGCAAAGTTTGTCTCAATAAAGTCACTAATTTTAAACATATATGGGCAGTTACAGAGAATCTTTATTGGAACCTTAAATTTGTATGCAGAGCTGTTTAGACTATTTTTTTCTTTTTAAACAAAGACCTTTTACATAAGTAATCCCTGTGAATCCTCCAAAAAGCCTTGTGAAGTAGGTAAGGAGAATGTTATTAGCGCCAATTTACACTTACAGAAATATTTGTAGTCCAGTCAATTAGTAAGTGATGGTATAGAGATTCAAGTGGGGGAAGCCTGTCTGCAAATTCAATTCTTTTCCTACCACCACATGTTGCCATCATGGCAAGAAGGTCTGGTGTAACTGGGAGAAGAGGCTATTTAGAGGGGAATTGTCATGGAGCCTCAGACTGGGCTGAGCCCAAGTCTAAGAGGGCAATTTGAGTGATTGGAGGGGGCTAGAGAGGGCCAGAGAGAGAGGACTGAAGAGGGCTGGTAGCGAAGGCAGTGATTGGAAAGGTCCAGTGAGCTCTCGGGGAGTTTGGATCTGGTTCAGGCTCACTTGTATCTCCAAAGAGGGTGACCTTGACCTGGTGAGTGAGGTCAGAACACTGAGAAGGACTTCATAATTCAGAGAAGATAGAAATTGCACCCCTTGGAATAACTGCTTAGACCTAAAGGTAAGGGATGCCAGGGTCCTCCCATGCTACTGCCAATGCCCTGAACACTGCGTGGGTGTACAGGTAATAGACTGTAGCCCCCTCACCCTTTACCCACAGCCCACCTTCACAGTGCTTTCCACAACCTGCCTCCACCTCCCAGGGTACCTGAACACAGGTACTCCTGTTTGCACTGCCTAAGTCCTGCTAACCTGCATCTGTTTACAATCCTCAGCAGCCAGACTTGCGGGCTGCACCTTGTGACACTGAAGTGCATCCCGTTCACATTTGCTGCTCTAAGCAGGGTTCACAACTCTGGCAGCTCCTCTGCTGAAATCAGATTTCACAGAGAAATCAGACAGACCTGCTGTGTTTAGCTGTCATGTTGTCAAAACCTAGGAATTTCACATAAATAGCCACCTCTGGCAGAGACTCCTACTTTAGAACGCCAGTAGCCATCCTTCCCTTCTTCCTTAGTTGAGCACATATCTACTTAAAACAAACATTACACTTTCCAGCCTCCCTTGCAGCTAGAAGTTACTGCAGGATTAAGTTCTAGACAATGAAATGAAATAGAAGTGAGGCATAGAAGCTTCCAGGAAGTCAGGCCCTTTCTTTCCCCTTTTGCTTCCTGCTGTGCAGAATGAGGTGCTAATGGCTGGCGCTACATCAGTCCCTTGGGCCACAAAGTAAGTTCGAGAATGAAAGCCATGCCAAGATGAGCAACAAATTAGAAGAAGCTTGAGTCCCTAATTCCATTGAGCTTCATGAGTCTTGGACTGTATGTCCCAAACTTCTTTTTGTGGGAAAGAAATATACTTTCCCTCATTTAAGTGCTGTTTCAAATCATTATTTACAGCTAAAACTAATTCTTTTGCAAGTTTGAGAAATTCAACAAAACCAATTCTGATTTGTATGTATATACTTTCACCTTCTTTTGAAAAATTGGAAGATCGCTTACCTTTGGGCCCTTGGCTGCTTGACCACATCTGGCTGGAGCTGATGAGTCTGCATTAGCTGGAGCTGGGGGCTCTTCAGATTGTGACAGTCCCTACCACTCATTGTGGCTTACACATGGTAACTTCCCCATTTCTGTTACCTGCCAGAACCCAGAGACAATTGAGCTTGTAACTCCTGCTCCACATTATGTTCCCAAACATACTATTTTTATGCTCTTTTCAGGAGTCATTGAGATATACAAGATCCTTTTCTCCTGTTTCACCAGTCTGGAAAGTGGCCAATCTCAGGAGAATTATGAATATTACCTAATATTTAAAATCATGCATTCACTTGCTCATTGATTTAATCAAAATGTATGTACTAAGATACTTCAATCTGCCAGAAGTTAGGATATGGTGAGAAATACAACAGATCTGGTCCCTTCCCTCACAGAGCTGGCAAAATAGTAGAGGAAACAGACAATCACAACATAAAGAAACAAGTTATCACAGTAACTTAAGTTATTACAGTCCAGGGCTGTACCAGGAGACACTCCAACATTTAGGGAATTGGTGGTGGAGGAAGAGTCAGCAGAGGTTACTGAGAAGTGCTGAGGCAGTTAGAAAGAAAATGGGGAGCTCATTTACTAAAGCCAAGATTAAAAAAAATGTTTCAGGAAGGGAGATATGGTCAGTCATGGTGAATGCTACCAAAAGATTAAATCCTGTGAGAACAGAGATGTGACTCCAACTAGCACCATGAAGGTGACTGGTGATCTTAACAAGAACATTTCCAGCAGAGAGGTGGTCATAGAGCCAGACTACAGAGGGTGATGACTGGAGGGGTGGTGAGGAATTGGAGAGGATGAAAAAAACCTGACTTTTGAGAAGTGTTGCTATGAAACAAAGCAAAAAGAGGCCAGTAATTGGAGAGAGAGATGGTTCAAGGAGTAGTTATAAAAAGTGGGACATACTAGAGTATGTTTCTCAACAATTGCAAGGATTCCTTAGAGTAAGGCTGAAGCTGGAAGGGTGGGGGCATTATCCACAGAATAAAAAGTCCTTGAGGAAGTGAGAAGAGAACAAACTTAGGGCACAGGTAACCACATTGAAATTGAAAACCTCTACATGATAAACATTCACATAAAGATGAATGATAGTTTATTAGAAGATATCTACAGACCATGCATCGAACAGTTAGTATAGTGATATACATTTAAAAAAACGAGAATTTCATAAGCAAAAACAAACGACCCTATAGAAAATAACATGAACAGACAGGAGGAAAGTTGAATGGCTAACAAAAATATAAAAAGATCCTCAGTGTCATCAGTAATTAGGCAAATTTGGGTTAAAAAATGATGCCACTTTTTTACCTGATGAGCAAAGTTTTTTAAATTTGATAATATCAGCGTTGGGAAGGGTGTGTGAAAGAAGTAATGTCAGACACTGCTGATTTAAATGAAATTAATGATACTATATAGGATGGTGTAGGGTGGACAAAGCTTTATCTCTACCTTTGTAGGAATTCCAGCAGGGCCTGAGAATTAGATTAACATAAAATAGTCTAGCGGGAGAGAAACCTAAAGATTTATTTAATATTTAAGTTTTATGTGACTTGAGAATCTTCATAAAGAAATGATGGCTCAAAGAAGTTGCAAAATCTCAATGCTTTCCTCCTATGTCAGACAAAGAGAGGCAATTGTGAAAAAGTAAAATATATAGGAAAGCTAAAGAAAGGGAAGAGTTGTTTCAACAGAATTCAATTGTCTGCAGAAAATTATCTCTGTCTCTGGTGATAAAAATATCTCTTTCCTCCTGGTACAGAGAGGGCGTCTTTTACATGGGAGTTTAATATGCTCTCAGGAAAAAAGGGAGAAGTCAGAAAGCTCTGCTTTAAGAGGGGCATGTTGGCTCATGCCTGTAATTCCAGTACTTTGGGAGGCTGAGGCAGGAGGATCACTTGAGGCCAGGAATTCAAGACCAGATTGGGCAACATCACAAGACCCCAATACTACAAAACAAAAAACAAAAAACAGACAAACAAAAAAAATTAGCCAGGCATGGTAGTGTGCACCTGTAGTCCCAGCTACTCCAGAGGCTGAGGCAGGAGGATCACTTGAGCCCAGGAGGTCAAGGCTACAGGTTGTGCCACTCTTGAGATAGAGTGAGACTTGGTCTCAAAAAAAATTCTGTTTCCACCTGCTTTTTAAAAGTGACTTTATCTCAAAATAACCCTTATGCCAAATGACATATTCTGGAGAGGCATATTCTGCCACTCTTCAATGTCAATTTAGTAAACTTATTAAAATTTAAAATGTGTACATTATTTGGCCAAACGATTTCATCTTTAAATAAATACCTGTCAAGGGCTGAACCACGTCCCTGCCAAATTCACATGTTGAAGTCCTAACCCCCAATATCTGAGAATGTGACTGACTGTATTTGTATATAGCATCTTTCAAGAGGTAATTAAGGTAAAATGAGGTCATCTGGATGGGCCATAATTCAGTATGACTGCTGTCCTTATAAGATTAGGGGATTAAGACAGGCACACACAGAGGGAAGACCATATGAAGACACAAGAGAAAATGGTCACCTACGAGCCAAAGAGAGGGTCTTCAGAAGAAACCAACCTTGCCTCAGACTTCCAGTCTCTAAGACTATGAGAAAATAAATTTTTGTTTTTCAAGCCCACCGGTCTGCAGTATTTTGTTATGGCAACCCTAGCAATCTAATACAATACCCTAGAAAAATATCTGCATATTTTTATGAGGCAGGTATTTGTGGGACAGGACTCAGAGTTTCAGAGCTCGATTCAAAGGAATCAGAATGATAGAGGACAAAAGAGCACAGGACTACAGCAGAGACTACTGGCATCCACCTTTCCTTCAACCCGTTTACCATACCCATGCTAACTTCCAGCTGTAGCACCTGCTCTCCTTGGCCTGAAGTCTTTATCTCACCACTCCATGGCAGGAGTTGCCAGGACACTGGCGCTATTGATGCTCATTCACTTCTCTCCCCATTCCAGCACCAGTCAATGAATGATGAGAGCTCCCTTAACCTTGGGTGGGGTAATGCTGAGATAAGTATTTTATACAAGCGCCCAGAGTTTTCTCAGCTGTATTAAGTTCCAGTTACCCAGCAGGTAGCTAGTTTAATAATGCATTCCTTTACTGGATGCTTCCTTGATCAATCTCCAGGGTAGAGTCATTACTGTAGTTGCAGGCTTCTATATAAACAGCATCCTCTCTCTTGCCTTTCTTTTTTATTATCATAGTCAAGCATCATCTTCTCCACGACTTGGTTTCCACCAGTAGATGGTCCTCCACCTCCTCCCTAGCATGAGATATACATCCCACTGCCACTGGTCTATAAATGTTCTGTTTATGTGTATTGTATCACAATAAAACATGTCAAGACCAATAAATCAGCAAATAAATGTTCTGTTTTGCTTCAGAGGGAAGCTCTGATTTATCCTAGATATACGTAGTAACTTTGAAAGGAGCGCCAAGAGATACCTTAACAAAAGTCACAAGATACATGCTTTCAGGGGACAGGCAAGTGATATAAATGGATGCCATAGACCACTGTGAACAGTGGGACCTGGGATGAGAAAGAAAATGAATGCACACTTAAGAGTACCATACAGTGAGTGTGTCACTCTCCCTGATGAAGAAAGACATTTGTTATACTGACTTAACTAAAAATTAAGATGGCACTTCAGGAAATATGGTGCCCAGCATAGATTTACTAATTGAGATTTCATAGTTTGTAGATGCCAGAAAAGTCTGCCATTGCCAGTGAGCCCTCTGCTCCATAGCTCCACTTTATCACTTTGCATTTCCTTCTCAGGCATCTACCATCTCACCTCTACTCCAACTGAAACTACACTGTAGGGTCACCAGTACTCTAATTGCCAAAGTCAAGGACACCATCTAAGTCCACATCCCGCTTGACCTCTCTGCATCTGTTAAAACAAATTTTTGTTTTTCAAGCCCACTGGTCTGGGGTGTTTTGTTATGGCAGCCCTAGGACGGGCTTCCTCAAAGTTCTGTCAACTTTTGCATTTGGAAATGCTACCCTGCTTTTGGTCACCTCTGTCTTTCCAATTCTACTCTTTGTCAGTCTCCTTTGCCAATTCCTGTCCCTTAATTTCTGGTATTCCTCAAGGTTTCCTTTTCAACCTTTCCCCTTCAGACTCTATCCAATTTTCCTTAACAAATTCATCTGATCCCAAGGCCTCAACAATTTAGATGCTATTTCCACTCTCTCCTCAGCTCCTATGCCATATTTACAAATGACCATTGCACACCTCCACTTGGATGGCCTATGTGGCAGGGATTTCCTACCTATTCTCCAAAACCCATTCTCTTCCTTCCTAGGAACCCAGCTTGGCTATGTTTCCCAGCTTCCTTGCAGTGAGCTCCCAACTGTTTCACAATATTTGATTCTTCTTAAATTACTTCAAAATGTCCCACAATCTGAAGCTTTATGGTTTCTCATAGGAGACCATAAAAGCCACCAGCAGAAAAACTGATGTGGATCTGATGTGATTAGACAGTGGCTCATCCAGGTTTTCTTTTTGTTTTGTTTTTTTGTTTGTTTGTTTTTTTAGCTCAGCATACAGCTAACACTAGGAGTACTTAAGCAAGAGTGGGCTTTGCAATTTCAGTTTCTTAGATGGGTGTTCTCCAGGTAGAGCTCCATCTTAAGAGGAAAAGAGGTAAGTGATAGTGCCCTTTCTGAGCCAGATAGCCTTTTTCATAACGTTGTTATATTCTTGGAAGATAGCTGAAAACTTGTGTGCCTTTTAAATTTGATTTCATTATCCAGAGACTATCTCCCTCCGTTCTAATAGATAAGTCAGTTATGGGATGGCCTGTGAAGCAAGATGTGGCAGCCAACCTTCACAGGCTTTGGGTACAGGAGACCAATCCTAACTGGATGTTTCACAGCTGATTGGGGCAAACTGTGGAGCCTCTCAGGGCTCACCTCCATCAGTGAAAACAGCAGCATCTTTTTGAGGGTGTATTGTGAAGATAAAGGGAGAGAACAAATGTGGATAACATGGCATCAGCTACATGATCGTAATTATCACCATCCCTCAGATACTGTACTAGACGCTTCGCACACTATCTCAGCAATCATACAGTCCTGCCAGGTAAGCCTTATCAGTCCTGGCTTTACAGATGAGGAAATGGAGACTTAAAGGCTCACTCCTGTAATCCAGGTAGTTTGGGAGGCCGAGGCAGGCAGATCACCTGATGTCAGGAGTTCAAGACCAGCCTGACCAACATGGTGAAACCCCCATCTCTAATAAAAATACAAAAATTAGCCAGGCGTGGTGGCACACACCTGTAATCCCAGCTACTCAGGAGGCTGAGGCACGA
>JAPYYA010000035.1:159663-220501 GCA_028533165.1 Leontopithecus rosalia | reverse complement strand
GGAACACTCACGGTTCCACAGCTGCTACAGGTGTACCCCAGGCAAGCAAAGCCTGGAGTGGAACTCAGCAGTCTTACAGCAGAGGGGCCACACTGTTAGAAGGAAAACTAAAAAACAAAAATACTTCATCATCAACAATCTGGACGTCCACTCAGAGACCCAATCACAAAATTGGCAACTACTCAGAAGACAGGTGGATCAATCCACAAAGATGAAAATAAACCAGCTCCAAAAAAAGAAAACACCCTAAACTTGAACACTTCGCCTCCTACAAGGGACCACAAACCCTCACCAGAAAGGGAACAAAGCTGGATGGAGAACTAGTGTGATGAAATGACCGAATCAGACTTCAGAAGGTGGGTAATGAGAAACTTCCGTGAGCTAAAAGAACATGGTCTAACTCAATGCAAAGAAACTAAGAACCTTGAAAAAAGATTTGAGGAAATGATAACAAGAATGGACAACTTAGAGAGGAATATGAGTGAATTGAAGGAGCTGAAAAACACAACACAAGAAGTTCGCAAAGCATGCATAAGTTTTACAGCAGAATTGACCAAGCAGAAGAAAGGATATCAGAAGTCAAAGATCAACTCAATGAAATAAAACGAGAAGCCAAGATTAGAGAAAAAAAGTGCAAAAAGGAATGAACAATGTCTCCAAAAAATGAGGGACTATGTGAAGAGACCTAATCTACATTTGATAGGTGTAAAGAAATGTGACAAAGAGAATGAATCCAAGCTGGAAAATACTCTTCAGGATATTATCCAGAAAAATTTCTCCAACCTAGCAAGGCAGGCTAAGTTTACGAAATACAGAGAACACCACAAAGATATTCCTCAAGAGGAGCAACCCCATGACATCAGATTCACCAGGGTTGAAATGAAGGAGAAAATGCTAAGGGCAGCCAGAGAGAAAGATCTGGTCACCCACAAAGGGAAGCCCATCAGACTCACAGCAGTTCTCTCTGCAGAACGTCTACAAGCCAGACAAGAGTGGGGGCCAATATTCAACATCTTTAAAGAAAAGAACTTTCAACCCAGAATTTCATAACCAGCCAAACTGAGCTTCATAAGTGAAGAAAAAATAAAATCCTTTGCAATCAAGCAAGTACTCAGAGATTTTGTCACTACCAGGCCTGCTTTACAAGAGCTACTGAAAGAGGCACTACACATAGAAAGGAACAACCAGGACCCGCCATTCCAAAAACATACCAAATATTAAAAAGCATCAACAAAATGAAGAATCTACCTCAACTAACGGGCAAACAGTCAGCTAGCATCAAAATGGCAGTAACGAATTTACACATAACAATAATAAACCTAAATGTAAATGGGCTAAATGCACCAATCAAAAGACACAGACTGGCAAATTCGATAAAATGCCAAAACCCATCGCTCTGCTGTATCCATTAAACCCATCTCACATGCAAGAATACACAAAGGCTCAAAATAAAGGGATGGAGGAAGATTTACCAAGGAAACGGAGAGCAAAAAAAAAAAGCAGGAGTTCCAATTCTCATCTCTGATAAAATAGACTTAAAGCAACGAAGATCAAAAGAGACAAAGAAGGACATTACATAATGGTAAAAGGATTCATACGACATGAAGAGCTAACGATCCTAAATATATGTGGACCCAATACAGGAGCACCCAGATATATAAGGCAAGTTCTTAATGACTTACAAAGAGACTTAGACTCCCACGCAATAATAGTGGGAGACTTTAACACTCCACTGTCAATATTAGACAGATCCACCAGACAGACAATTAACAAGGATATCCAGGACTTGAACTCAGACCTGGAAAAAGCAAACCTGATAGACATTTACAGAACCCTCCACCCCAAATCCACAGAATATACATTATTCTCAGCACCACATCAAAGCTACTCAAAAATTGACCACATAATTGGAAGTAAATGACTCCTCAGCAAATGCAAAACAACTGAAATCATAGCAAGCAGTCTCTCAGACCATAGTGCAATCAAGTTAGAACACAGAATTCAGAAACAAACTCAGAACCGCTCAGATTCATGGAAATTGAACAACTGGCTCTTGAATGTTGACTGGATAAACAATGAAAAGAAGGCAGAAATAAAGAAGTTCTTCAAAAAAAATGAGAACGAAAACACAACATACCAGAATCTCTGGGACACATTTAAAGCAGTCTCTAGAGGAAAATATATACCTGTAAGTGCCCACATGAAAAGAGTAGAGAGATCCAAAATTGACACCCTAACGTCAAAATTGCAAGAGCTGGAGGAACAAGATCAAAAAACTCAAAACCTAGCAGAAGACAAGAAATAACTAAGATCAGAGCAGAACTGCAGAAGATAGAGACACAAACAACCCTTCAAAAAATCAATAAATCCAAGCGCTAGTTTTTTGAAAAGATCAACAAAATAGACCTCTAGCCAGACTGATAAAAAAGAAAAGAGAATAACCAAATAGACGCAATAAAAAACGATAAAGGGGAAATCACCACAGATTCCACAGAAATTCAAATCATCATCATAGAATATGACAAATAACTCTATGCACATAAACTAGTAAACCGGAAAGATTCCTGGACACTTGTGTCCTCTGACAAAGGGCTGATGTCCAGAATTTACAAAGAACACAAACAGATTTACAGGAAAAAACAAACAAGCCCATTCAAAAATGGGCAAAGGATGTGAACAGACACTTTACAAAAGAAGACATACAAGAAGCCAACAAACATATGAAAAAATGCTCATCATCACTGGTCATCAGAGAAATGCAAATCAAAACTACATTGAGATATGTCTCACGCCAGTTAGTATGGCAATCATTAAAAAATCTGGACACAACAGATGCTGGAGAGGATGTGGAGAAATAACACTTTTACACTGCTGGTGGGAGTGTAAATTAGTTCAACCATTGTGGAAGACAATTGGCGATTCCTCAAGGACCTAGAAATAGAAATTCCATTTGACCCAGCAATCCCATTACAGGGTATATATCCAAAGGACTATAAATCGTTCTACTATAAGGAAACATGCACACGAATGTTCATTGCAGCACTGTTTACAATAGCAAAGACCTGAAACCAACCCAAATGCCCATCGATGATAGACTGGACTAAAAAAATGTGGCACAAATACACCATTGAATATTATGCAGCAATCAAAAACGAGGAGTTTGTGTCCTTTGTAGGGACATGGATGAATCTGAAGAACATCATTCTCAGCGAACTGACACAAGAACAGAAAATGAAATACTGCATATTCTCACTCATAGGTGGGTGATGAACAATGAGAACACATGAACACAGGGAGGAGAGCATTACACACTGGGGTCTATTGGTGGAAATAGGAGAGAGACATCGGGGCGGAGCTGAGGAGGGATAGCATGGGGAGAAATGCCAGATGTCGGTGAAGGGGAGAAAGACTGCAAATCACACTGCCACGTGTGTACTTATGCATGTTCTGCATAAGTACCTTGCATGTTCTGCACATGTACTCCAAAACTTAAAATGAAATAAAATATATAAATAAATGAATAAATAAATAAATAAATAAATAAATAAATAAATAAATATACTCTTGAGAATTCTCCAGGTGTGCACTATTCCCTGAGGCTCTGAATGAGTGGCCACATTAAATAGACTCCTCACTGTTCCCCAGGTGTGTAGTATTCACTGAGGCTCTGAAAGAGTGACAAAATGAAATCGATTCCTGACTATTCCACAGATGTCCATTATTCAGTGTGGCTCTCAATGAGTGTTCATATGAGACAATCCTGACTATTCCTCTGGTGTGTATCACTCAGTTAGTCGCTGAAAATTGGCCATATAAAATAGACTCTTGACTATTTCCCAAGTGTGTATTATTCACAGAGGCTCTGAATAATTGGCCACATGAAATAGTCTCCTGACTATTCCACAGGTGCATATTAACCACTGAGGCTATGAATGAGTGACCAAATGAAATAGATTCCTGGCTACTCAAAAGGAGTGCATTATTCACTGAGGCTCTGAATGAATGTTCATTGGAAATAGACTCCAAATTATTTTCCAGGTGTGTATTATTCAGTGAGTCTCAGAATAAGAGGCCATATTAATTAGATTTCTTACTATCCCACAGGTGTCCATTATTCACTGAGGCTCTGAATATGTGGCTACATGAAATAGACTCCTGACTACTCCACATTATTCAGTGACACTCCGAATGAGAGGCCACGTGAAAAAGACTCATGACTTTTCCACAGGTGTGCATTATTCAGTGAGACTCTGAATGAGGGATAAAACAGAATCCTATTTCCCCAGGTGTGAATATTTAGTGAGGCTCTCAATGAGTGGCCATATGAAAGAGACTTCTGACTATTCTGCAGGTGTGCTTTATTCCCTGAGGCTGTGAAAGAGTGGCCATATTAAAGAGACTCCTGACTATTCCCCAGGTATGTAATATCCAGGGAGGTTCTGAATGAGTTTCCAAATGAAATACTCTTCTTTTACCTGGTGTGCATTATTCAGCGAGGCCCTGAATTAGTGGCCATAAGAAATAGACTCTAGACTATATTACAAGTGTGTAATATTCAGTGAGGCTGTGAAGGAGTGGACATTTGAAACCGGCTCCTTATTATTCCACGTGTGTGTTATTTATTGATTGTCTGAATGAGTAGCCATATGACATAGACTCCTAATTATTCTCCATGTGTATATTATTCAAAGAGGTTTTTTATGAGTGTACATACCAAACAGACTCCTGACACTCCCCCAGGTGTGTATTATTCAGTGAGGCCCGGAATTAGAGGTCATACGAAATGGACTCCTATCACCCAGGTGTGTATCATTCAGGGAGGCACTTAATTCCTGGCTATCTTAAACAGCGTCCTGACTACTCCATAGGGATTCATTATTCACTGAAGCTCTAAATGAGAGGACATATAAAATAGACTCCTGACTATTGCCCCGTTGTGGATTATTCAATAAGGCTCTGAATGAGTGGTAGTATGGAATACAATACTGACGATTCCCCAGGTATGTATCATTCAGTGAAGCACTGAATGAGTGGCCATATGAAAGAGGATCTTGACTATTACCCTGGTATGCATTATTCACTGTGGCTCTGAATTATTGGCCATGTGAAATAGACTCCTGAGTATTCCCCAAGTCTACATTATTCACTGATTCTCTGAGTGCCCATATAAAATAGACTCCTGACTATTCCCCAGTTGTGTTTTATTCCCTGAGGGTCCTACTGAGTGACAATATGAAATAGACTTCTCACTGTTTCCCATGTGTACATTATTCAGGGAGTCTCAGAATCAGGGGTGATATAAATTAGTCTCCTCAGTATTCCACAGATTTGCCTTATTCACTGAGGCTCGTAATAAGTGGTCATGTTAAACAGACTCTGGACTATTCCCCAGGTGTGCATTATTCACTGAGGCTCTGAAACAGTGTCCCTATGAAAGAGACACCTGACTATTCCCAAGGTGTGCATTATTCAGCTTGGCTCTCAGTGACTGATCATATGAAATAGAATCCTAACTCTTCCCCAGGTATGCATCATTCAGTGAGGCTCTGAAATGTGTGACCATATAAATTATGCCATTGACTATACCCCAAGTATCTATTACTTACAATAGAATTCTCAGTATTCCCCAGGTGTGCATTATTTACTGAGGCTCCGAATGAGTGGCAATATGAAATAGACTCTTGACAATCCGACGGGAGTGTATCATTCAGTGAGGCTCTGAATGAGTGGCCATATGAAAGAGAATTCTCACTTATCCAGCGGTGTGCATTACTCCATTTGATTCTGAATTAGTGGCCATATGACTATTCCAAGGTGTGTATTATTCACTGAGGCTCTAAAAAAGTGTTCATATGAAAGAGAAACCTGTCTATTCTCAAGTTGTGCATTATTAAGTTTGGCTCTGAATCACAGGGCATTTGAATAAGAAACCGGTTTTTCCCCAGGTGTGTATCATTCACTGAAGCTCTGAATCAGTGGCTATAGGATATAGAGTCTTTAATATTCCCCATGTGTGTATTGTTCACTGAAGTTCTGAATGAGGGGTCATTTGATACAGAATCCTGAGTACTACAGGCGTGCATTATTCATTGCGGCTCTGAATGAGTGGAAATATAAAATAGACTCCTGAATTTTCCACAGGTGTGTACCATTCAGTAAGCCTCTGAGTGAGTGGCCATATGAAAGAGAATTCTGACTATTCCAAATGTGTGCATTATTCAGTGAAGGTCTAAATGAGTGACCATAAGAAATAGAATCCTGACTATTCCAGAGGTGTGCATTATTCACTGAGGCGCTGAATGAGTGGCCATATGAAATAGATTGCTGAGTACTCCCCAGATATGCATTATTCATGGAGGTTGTGAATCAGTGGCCATGTGAAAAAGACTTCTGAATATCCCCCACGTGTGCATTATTAAAAGAGGTTCTGAAAAAGTATACCTATGAAATAGATTTCTGACTATAACCCAGGTGTGGATTGTTCACTGAGGCTATGAATGGGAGGCAATGTGAAATAGACTCCTGATTATTTTTCATGAGTTTTATTCACACGGGCACTGAATGAGGGGCCGTGTGAAATAGATTCCTGTCTATCCCACAGGTGTGTATGATTCGCTGAGTTTCTTAATGTGTGGCCAAAGGAAATAGACACCTGGCTACTCCACATGTGTACATTATTCACCAACGCTCTGAATGAATGGCCATATGAAAGAGACTTCAAAATTTTCTCCAGGTATGCATTATTCAATGAGGCTTTGAATGCAGGCCACACGAAATAGACTCTTGACAATTCCCCAGGTGTGTATTACTCAGTGAGACTCAAAAGGAGGGGCGATATAAAATAGACTCCTCACTATTCTACAAGAATAGGTTATTCAGTGAGTCTCAAAATGGGTTTCCATATTAAATAGAATCCCGACTATTCCCCACGTGTGTGTCATTCAGTGAGGTGCTGAATGAGTGGCCATATGACATACATTCCTGAGAACTCAACAGGTGTTCATTGTTCACTTAGGCTTTGAATGAGGAGCAATATGAAGTAGACTATGTCCCAGGTGTGTATAATTCACTGAGCCTCTGAATGATTGGCCTGAAGAAATAAACTCCTGCCTATTACCCAGTTGTGTATTATCCAGTGAGGCTCAAAATGAGTGGCCATATGAAATAGACCTCTCAGTACTCCACGGGGTGAGTTATTCAGTTAGACTCTGAAAGAGTGGGCGTATGAAATAGACTCCTGACTATTCCTCGGGTGTGCGTTATTCACTGAGGCTCTGAATGTCAGGCCACTGGAAACAGAATTCTCACTATTTGCTAGGTGTGTATTTTTCACTGAGTCTCTGAATAAGTGGCCATTCTAAAATAACTCCTGACAATTCCCCAAACTTGCACTACTTCGAGTAGCTGTGAATGAGGGGCAATATTAAAAAACTCCTCAGTATTCCCCTGGTGTGTTTTATTCACTGAGGCACTGAAAGAGTGTTCCTATCAGACTCCTCACTCTTCCCAATGTGTGCATTATTCAGTTTGGCTCTCAATACTGGTCGTATGAAATAGAATCCTGGTTATTCCCCAAGTGTGTGTCATTTACTGAGGCTCTGAATAAGTGGCCATATTAAAGAGAGCCTTGACTATTCTCAGATGTGCATTATTCACCGAGGCTTTGAATGAAGGGTCATTTGAGATAAAATCCTCAGTACTCCTCAGGCGTGCATGATTGACTGAGTCTCTAAATGAGTGGCTATGTAAAATAGTCTCCTGACAATTCCACAGGTGTGTACCATTCAGTGAGTCTCTGAATGAGTGGACATATGAAACAGAATCCTCACTATTCCAAGTGTGTGCATTATTCAGTGAAGGTCTGAATGAGTTTCCATAAGAAATAGAATCCTGACTATTCCCTTGGTGTGCATCATTCACTGAGGTGAGGAATGAGTGGCCATACAAAATAGATTGCTGAGTACTCCCAAGTTATGTTATGGATTATTAGTTTTTTTCAGAGACGGAGTTTGGTTCTTGTTACCCAGGCTGGAGCGCCATGGCTCGATCTCGGCTAACCGCAACCTTTGCCTCCTGGGTTCAGGCAATTCTCTTGCCTCAGCCTCCTATGTAGCTGGGACTACAGGCATGCGTCACCATGCCCAGCTAATTTTTTGTATTTTTAGTAGAGACGGGGTTTCACCATGTTGACCAGGATGGTCTCGCTCTCCTGACCTCATGATCCACCCGCCTCAGCCTCCCAAAGTGCTGGGATTACAGGATTGAGCCACCATGCCCGACCTGATTACTTACTAAGGCGTTGAATCAGTGGTAATATGAAATAGACACCTAAATATCCCCAAGGTGCATATTATGCAGAGTCTCTGAATGGGGAGCTATATCAATTAGACACTTCACTATTCCATAGGAGTGCATTATTCAATGAGGCTAGATGAAATTGACTCCTGATCCTTTCCCAGTTGTTTATAATTCACTGAGCCTCTTAGTGTGTGCTTAATTGAAATACACTCCTGACTATTCCCCAGGTGTGTCTTATTCACTGAGATTTTGTATGAGTTGCCATATAAAATAGACTCCTGACAATTCCCCAAGTGTGCACTATTCCCTGGGAGTCTCAGTGAGTGGCCATAAGAAAGATTTCTAGCTCTCCCCAATGTGTGTATTATTCAGGGAGGCTCTGAAAGAGTATCCGTATGAAATAAACTCCTGACTACTTCCGACTTGTGCATTATTCACTGAGGCTCTTAATAAGTGGCAATATATAATAGATTCCTGACTATTCCCCAGGTGTATATTATTCACTCAGCCTCTGAATGAGGGGCCTTATGTAATAGACTTCTGACTATACCACAGGTGTGTATTATTCACTGATGTTCTGAATGTGTGGCCAAAACAAATAGACACCTGGCCACTCCACAGGTGTGCATTCCTTACTGATGCTCTGAATAAATGGCCATATAAAAGAGACTCCAAATTTTTCTCCATGTATACATTATTAAATGAGGCTCTGAAGGAGGGGCCATACAAAATTTACTCCTTACAATTCTGCATGTGTTAATTTTTCTGTTATACTTGGAAAGGAGTTTGATAGAAAATAGACTCCTTGGGATTCCAAGGCATACATTATTCAGCGAGGCTCATAATGGGTGTTCATATTAAATAGAATCCTGACTATTTCCCACGGGTGTATCAGTGAGGTGCTGAATGAGTGGCTATATAAAATAGAATCTTGAGTAGCCAAAATGGGTGCCTTGTTCAGTAAGGCTTTGAATGAGAGAACCTGTGTAATAGACTCTTGAGTATTCCCTAAGTGTGGGTTATTCACTGAGGCTCTGAAGGAGTGTTCATATGACATAGCCACCTGATTAATGTCCAGGTGTGCATTATTCAATGAGGCTCTCAATCAGTGGTCATATGAAATAGAATCCTGCCTATTTCCCAGGTTTGCATCATTCAGTAATGCTCTGATTGAGCGGCCATATGGCATGAATTCTGACTATTCCCCAGGTGTGTATCATTCATTGAGTTTATTTCATATGGTCACTCATTCAGGGCCTCAGTGAAAAATACACTTCAGGGAAATAGTCAAGAGTCTACTTCAAATTGACTTTTCTGAAATTGTTTTGCCTTAGCTGGAATTGCCTTGGGTGGAAATACCTTTCTCTAACTCACCTTGCCTTGGCTTGCCTGGAATTGCCTCGATGGCAATTGCCCTGCCTTGCCTTGCCTGCATTTACGTTGCCTGCAATTTTCTTGCCTAGACTTGCTTGGAATTTACTTGCCTGAAATTGGCTTGCATTGACTTGCCTAGCCAGGAATTTTCTTGCCTGGAATTCTCTTGCCTTGCCTTGCCTTGTCTTGCCTTGCTTGAATTGCCTTGACTTATTTGGCCTTGCCTGGAATTGCATTTCCTGGAATAGCCTTGCCTTCCCTGGAATTGCCTAGAATGAAATAGCCTTGCCTTGCCTTGCCTGAAATTGCCTTGTCTTGCCTGGATTTGCCTTTCCTGGAATTGCCCTGCCTTGCATTATGTGGAATTGCCTTGCCTGGAATTGCCTTGTCTTGCCTTGCCTTGCCTGGAATTGCCTTTCTTGCAATTGCCTAGCCCGGAATTGCCTTGCCTTGCCTTGTCTGGAACTGCCTTGCATGTATTTGCCTTGTCTTGCCTTTTATTGCCTTGCCTTGTCTTGCCTTGCCTTGACTTTTCTTGCCTTGTTTGCCAAGAATTGCCTTGCCTGGAATTGCCTTCCGTGGAATTGCCTTGCCTTTCCTTGCCTTGACTTTCCTTGCCTTGCATTTTCTTGCCTTTCCTGGTATTGCCTTGCCTTGCCTGGAAGTTTTTTGCATAGCCTTGCTTTTCCTAGTTTGGAATTACTCTGCCTAGAATTGTTTTGCCTTGGCTTGCCTTGCCTTGCCTGGAATACCCTTGACTATAATTGCCTTACCTTGTCTTGCCCGAAACTAACCTGCCTTGCATTACCTTGCCTGAAATTTCCATGCCTGAAATTGCACTGCCTTGCCTTGCCTGGAATTAACTCGTCTTGCCTTGCCTGGAATTGACATTCCCAGAATTACCTTGCATCATCTTGCCTTTTCTTGCATGGGATTGCCTTGCCTTGAATTGTCTTGCCTGGAATTGCCTTAGATTGCCTTGTGTTGCCTTCTGTTGCCTAGAATTGCACAACCTGATATTGTCTTGTCTTGCCTTGCCTAAAATTCCCTTGCATGGAATTGACTCTCCTTGCCTTGCCTTGCCTTGCCTTGCATTGCCGTGCTTAAATTGAATTTCCTGAAATTGCCTTGCCTAAAAGGGCCTTGCCTGGAATTGCCCTACATTGCCTTGTCCTGCCTTGTTTCGAATTGCCTTGCCTAGAACTGTGCTACCTTCCCTTGACTTCCCTTGCCTAGCCTAGAATTGCCTTGCCTGGAATTGCCTTGCCTTGCCTTACCTTGCCTGAAATTTCCTTGCTTGTAATTGCCTTGCCTTGTTTTGCCTTGCCTTGCCTTGCCTTGCTTTTCCTTGCCCATAATTGCCCTGTCTTGCCTTCCCTGAAATAACCTTGGGTAAAATTGCCTTTTCTTGCCTTGCCTTGACTGGAGTTGCCTTGTTTTAAATTGCCTTTCCTCTGCTGGAATTGCCTTGCCTTGCATTTCCTTACCTTGCCTTGACTAGAATTGCCTTGCCTTACATTGCCTTTCCTTGCCTGGAATTGCCTTGCCTAGAATTGCCTTGCTTTTTTGTCTGTAATTGACCTGCCTTGCCTTGCCTGAAATTGGCCTGCTGGAATTGCCCTGCCTTGCCTTGCCATGCCTGGAGTTGCCTTGTTTAGCCTTGTTTTTCATTGTCTGGAATTGCCTTGCCTAGAATTGCATTGCCTTACCTTACCTTGTCATGCCTGGAATTGCCTTTCCTTGCCTTGCCTGGAATTGGCTTTCCTTGCCTTGCCTGAAATTACCTTGTCTGGAATTGTCTTGCCATTAATTGTCTTGACTTGCCTTGCCTGAAATCGCCTTGCCTGGAATTGCCCTTTTTTGTCTTTCCTTGCCTTGCCTCGAATCGCCTCACTTGGAATATGCCTGCCTTGCCTTGCCTCAAATTGATTTCCATGGAATTGCCCTGCTCTGCCTTGCCTTTCCTTACCTCGAATTACCTTGACTGGAATTGGCCTGCCTTGCCTTCTTTTGCCTTGACTGGAATTGCCTTGCCTAGAATTGCCCTGCCTTACCTGGCTTTGCCAGTCTGGAATTGCCTTGACTCAAATTGCCTTGCCTGAAGTTGCCTTGATTGGAATTTCCATGCCTTGCTCGAAATTCCCTTGCATTGCCTTTCTATGCCTAGCCTGAAATTGCCCTGTCTGGATTTGCCTTGCCTTCTCTTGCCTTGCCCTGTCTGGAATTGCCCAGTCTGGAATTTCCCTGCCTTGCCTTGCTTAGCCTGAAATTGCCTTCCTGGAATTGCCCGGCCTTGCCTTGCCTAGCCTGGAATAACCCTGTCTGGAATTGCGTTGCCTTGGCTTGCCTTGCCTTGCCTTGACTGTAATTGACCTGCCTGGAATTGCCCTGCCATGCGTTGATTTTCTTGAAATTTTCTCGACTTGCCTTGCCTTGCCATGCCTAAAATTGACTTTACTAAAATTGCCTTGAGTTTCCTTGCCTTGCCTAAAAGAGTCATGTCTGGAATTGCCCTACATACCCTTGCCCTTTCTTGCCTGGAATTGCCTTGCTTCGAATTGCCCTGCCTTGCTTTGCCTTGCCTGAAATTTTCTGGCTTGGAAATGCCTCGCATTACATTGCCTCTCCTTGCCTGAAATTGCCTTGCCTGGAATGTCCTTACATTGTCTTGCCTTTCCTTGCCTTGCCTGGAATTTTATTTTCTAGCATTTTCTTGCCTTGTCTAGAATTTTCTTACCTGGAATTTTTTGCCTTGCCTTGCGTTGCATTGCCTAGAATTGCCTTGCCTGGAATAGCCTTGCCTTGCCTTGCCTTGCCTTAATTAGATTTGCCTTGTCCTGTGTTGTCTTGCCTTGCCTGGAATTGCCTTGCCTGGGATTGCCTTACCTTGCCTGTTCTGAGGTTTCATTTTCTGGAACTGCCTTACCTTGCCTTACCTGAAATTGCCTTGCCTGGGATTACCTTTTCCTGCCTTCTCTTGCTTTAATTTTCCTGGAATTTTCTTTCTGGCAATTGCCTTGCCTGGAATTGCCCTACCTTGAATTTCCTGGGGTTGCCTTCCCTAAAATTGCCTTTTCTGGAATTGCCTTTCTCTGCCTTGTCTTGCCTTGACTTGCCTGCAATTGCCTGGCCTGGCATTGGCTTGTGTTTCCTGGCATTGCCTTCCACTGCCTTTCCTTGCCTAGAATTGCCTTGCCTGGAATTGTCTTGCCTGAAATTGTCTTGCCTTGCCTTACCTGGAATTGACTTGCCTTGCATTGCCTGAAATTGCCTTGCCTTGCCTGGAATTGCCTTGCATAGAATTGCACTGCCTTGCCTTACCTTACCTTGCCTTGCCTGAAATTGTTTTGCCTGGAATTGCCTTATTTTGCCTTGCTGGAACGGCCTAGTCTAAAATTTCCTTGCCTTGCATGAACTTGCCTTGCCTTGCCTGCAGTCACCGTGCCTGGAATTGCCCTTTTTGCCTTGCCTTGCCATTCCTCTAATTACCTTGCTTGAAATTTCCCTGCGTTGCCTTGCCTCACATCGCCTTGCCTGGAATTGCCCTGCTTTGCCTTGCCTTTCCTTACCTCGAATTGCCTTGCCTGGAATTGGCCTGCCTTACCTGGTTTTGTCTTGCCTTGAATTTTCTTGCATGGAATTTTTGCCTTCCTGGGAATTTTTTTGTATTGCCGTTTCTTGCTTAGCCTGGAATTGCCTTGCTTTGGCTTGCCTTGGCTTGTCTGGAATTGCCTTGCCTAGAATTGTCTTGCCGTGCCTTGCATTGTCTGAAATTGCCCTGGCTGCAATTGCACTGCCTTGCCTTCTTTTGCCTGATATGTTCTTTTTTTGTCTTGTCTGGATTTGCCTTGCCTGCAATTTTCTGGCCTATCCTTGCCTTGAATTTAATTGCCTGGAATTGCCTTGCATTGACTTGACTTGCCTGAAATTTTCTTGCCTGGAATTGCCTTGCCTTATCTTGCTTTGTATTGCCTTGCCTGAAATTGCCTTGACTTTATTTTTTTGTTTTTTTTTTTTGTTTGTTTGTTTTTTCTTAAATTTTTATTGCATTTTAGGTTTTGGGGTACATGTGCAGAACATGCAAGATAGTTGCATAGGTACACACGTGGCAGTGTGTTTTGCTGCCTTCTGCCCCCTCACCCATATTTGGCATTTCTCCCCATGCCATCCCTCCCCTGCAACCCCCGCTGTCCCTCCCCTATTTTCCCCAATAGACCTCAGTGTGTGGTGCTCCTGGTCTTGCGTGGAATTGCCTTGCCTTGCCTTTCCTTGTTTTGCCTAGAATTGCCTAGCCTTGCCTTGCCTGGAGTTGCCTTGCCTGGAATTGCCTTTCTTGCCTTGTCTGGATTTGCCTTTCCTAAAATTGTCCTGCCTTACCTTACGTGGAATTGCCTTTCCTGGAATTGCCTTGTCTTGCCTTGCCTTGCCTGGAATTACCTTTTCTGCTATTGCCTAGCCTGGAATGGCCTTGCCTTGCATGGCTTTGCCTTGCCTGGAACTGTTTTGCCTGGATTTGCCTTCTCTTGCCTTGCAATGCCTGGAATTGCGTTTCCCGCAATTGCCTAGCCTGGAATTGCCTTGATTTGACTTTTCTTGCCTTCCCTTGCCTAGAATTGCCATTCCTAAAATTGCGTTTTCTGGAATTTTTTTGTTTTTCCTTGCCTTGCCTGAAATTGCCTTGCTTTTCCTTGTGTTGCCTTTCTTTGCCTGGAATTGCCTAGCCTGAAATTGCCTGGCCTTGCATTGCCTGGCATTGTCTTGCTTGGAATTGACTCTCCTTGCCTTGCCTTCCCTTGCCGTGCCTAAAATTGAAATTCCTGAAATTTCCTTGCGTTGCCTTGCCTTGCCTAAAAGAACCTTGCCCGGTATAGTTCTACATACACTTTCCCTGTTTTGCCTGGTATTTCCTTTTTTAAATTGCCCTACCTTGTCTTGTCTTGCCTTTTCTTACCTTGCCTTGCCCTGCCTGTCATTTCCTTGTCTTGCCTTGCCTTTTCTTACCTTCCCTTGCCCTGCCTGGAATTGCATTGCCTATCATTGCCTTGTCTTGCCTTGACTTGCCTTGCCTTGCTTAGAATTGCCTTGCCTGGAATTGCCTTACCTAAAATTGTCTTGCCTTGCCTTAGCTGAAATTGCCTTGCCTGGAAATACCTTTCCCTGTCTTGTCTTGCCTTGCCTTGACTGGAATTGCCTTTCCGTCAATTACCTTACCTGAAATTGTCTTGCGTTGTATTGACAGGAATTGCCTTGCCTCTCATTGCCTTGCCTAGAATTCCATTGCCTTGCCTTACCTTGCCTTGCCTGGAATTGCCTTGCCTAAAATTACCTTGTCTGGAATTGCCTTGCCTTATCTTGTCTTGCCTTGCCTGGGATTCCCTTGCCTTGCCTTGCCTGAAATTGCCTTGCCTGGAATTTCCCTTTTGTGCCTTACATTTCCTTGCCTTGCCTCGAATTGCCTTTTCTGATATTGCCTTGCTTTGACTTGCATTTCCTTACCTCGAATTGCCATGCCTGGTATTGGCCTGTCCTGCCTTTTTTTGTCCTTGTTTGAGATGCCCTTGCCTGGAATGCCATTGCCTGGAATTTTCATGTTTTGCCTTGCCTGAAATTGCCGTGCCTAAAGATTTCTTGCCTTGCTTGGAGTTTTTTTTTTATTGACTTGCCTTGCCTAGCCTGGAATTGCCTTGTTTGGAATTGCCTTGCCTTGTCTTGCCTTGCCTGGAATTGCCTTGCCTAGAATTGCCTTGCCTTTCCTTGTCTGAAATTGTCCTGCCTGGAATTGCCTTGCCTTGCCCTGCCTGGAATTGCCTTGTTTTGCCTTTCCTTGCCTTGTCTTAAATTGCCTTGCCTAGGATTGCATTGCCTTACTGTACCTTGCATTGCCTGGAATTTCCTTTTCTTGCCTTGCCTGTAATTACCTTGTCTGGAGTTGTTTTGCCTTTAATTGTTTTGGCTTCCCTTGCCTGAAATCGCCTTGCCTGAAATTTCCCCTTTTTGCCTTTTCTTGCCTTGCCTCGAATCCCTTGCTTGGAATTTTTCTGCATTGCCTTTCCTCGAATTGCTTTCCTGGAATTGCACTGCTTTGCCTTTCCTTTCCTTACCTAGAGTTACTTGCCTGGAATTGGCCTGCCTTGCCTTTTTTTGCCTTGCCTGGCATTGCCTTGCATGGAATTCCCATCCCTTGGCTTGCCTGGAATTTCCTTGTTTAGAATTGCCCTGCCTTCCCTGGCTTTGTCTTGCCTGGAATTGCCTTGTCTTGCTTGCCTGAAATTGCCTTGCTTGGAATTTCCATGCCTTGCTGAAACATTTCTTGCATTGCCTTGCCTTGCTTAGCACGGAATTGCCCTGTCTGGAATTGCCTTGCCTTGGTTTGTTTTACCTTGCCTGAGATTGCCTTTTCTTATCTGGAATAGCCCTGCCCTGCCTTGCCTCACCTGTAATTCCCCTACCTGGAATTTGCCTTGCCTTGTGTTGCTCTTCCTGGAATTGCCTTGCCTTGTCTTGCCATGCCTAAAATTGACTTCCCTGGGATTGCCTAGAATTGCCTTGCCTTGCCTAAAGGAGACTTGCCTGGAATTCCCCTACACAACCTTGCCCTGCCTTGCCTGGCATTGCTTTGTTTAGAATTGCCCTGCCTTGCTTTCTTTTGCCTTGCCTTGCCTTGCCTTGCCTTGCCTTGACTGGAATTTTCTTGCTTGGAATTGCCTTGCATTGCATTGCATTGCCTTGCATGAAATTACCTTGCCTGGAATGTCCTTGCCTTGCCTTGCCTTACCTTGCCTGGAATTTCTTTACCTGAAATTTTTTGCCTTGCCTTGCCTTGCCTTGCATTACATTGCCTGGAATTGCCTTGCCTGAAACAGTCTTGCCTTGCCTTGCTTTGATTGGAATTGCCTTGCTTTGCCTTGTTTTGCCTTGTCTGTAATTTTTTGCCTCCAATTTCTTTACTTGCTTTGTCTGTAGTTGCCTTCCCTGGATTTTCCTTGCCTGGGTTTGCCTTTTCCTGCTTTCTCTTGCCTTAATTTTTTTGGAATTGCCTTTCCAACAATTGCCTTCCCTGGAATTGCCCTGCCTTCCATTGCCTGGAGTTTTCTTCCCTGGAATTGCCTTGCCTTGCCTTACCTAAAATTGCCTTGCCTGAAATTTTCTTTCTCTTTCTTGCCTTGCCTTGCCTTTTCTTGCCTGGAATTGCCTTGCCTTGAATTGTCTTGCCTTGCTTTTCCTGGAATTGCCTTGAATGGAATTGCCTTGCATTGCCTTGCTTTTTCTTCCCTGGAATTACCCTGCCTTGCCTTCCCTGGAATAGCCTTGCGTGGAATTGCCTTGTCTTGCATGGTCTTGACTGGAATCGCCTTGCTTCGATTTGCCTTGCCTTGCCTTTCTTCACCTGGAATTGTCTTGCCTAGAATCGCCTTGCCTTGTGTTGCCTTGCCTTGCCTTGACTAGAATTGTCTTGCCTTGCCTTAGTTATTGCCTTGGCTGTAAATACCTTTCTTGGCCTTGTATTGCCATTTCTTACATGGAATTGCCTTGCTTGAAATTGACTCTTCTTTTCTTACCTTGCCTTGCTTTGCTGTGCCTAAAATTGACTTTCCTGAAATTGCCTTGTGTTGTCTTGCCTTGCCTAAAAGAGCCTTGCCTGAAATGACCCTACATTGCCTTGCCCTGCCTTGCCTGAAATTGCCTTGCCTAGAATTGCACTGCCTTTTCTTGCCTTGTCTTGCCTAGCCTAGAATTGCCTTGCCTGAAATATTCTTGCCTTGGCTTTCCTGAAATTTCCTTGCTTGGAACTGCCTTGCATTGCATTGCCTTGCTTTGCCTTGTTTTCCTTGCCTGGAATTGCCCGGCCTTGCTTTCCCTGTAATAGCCTTGCATGGAATTGCCTTGTCTTGCCTTGTCTTGACTAGAATTGCCTTGTTTCGAGTTGCCTTGTCTTGATTTTTCTCGCCTGAAATTGCCTTGCCTAGAATTGCCTTAACTTGGGTTGCCTTACCTTGCCTTGACTGGAATTTCCTTGCCTTACATTGTCTTGCCTTGCTTGAAATTGCTTTAAGTAGAATTGAATTGCCTTGCCTTACCTTGTCTTCCCTTGGATTGCTTTGCCTCGAATTGCCTTTCTTTGCCTTGCCAGGAATTACCTTGTCTGTAATTGCCTTGCTTCGTATTGCCTTGCCTTCCCTTTCCTGGAGTTGCCTTGCCTTGCCTTGCTTTAAATTGCCTTGCTTGGAATTGCCTTCCCTTGCCTTGCCTGGATTTGCCTTGTCTTTTATTGCCTGGAGTTGACTTTCCCACAAGTCCCTTGTATTACCTTGCCCTTTCTTGAAAGGAATTGCCTTGCCTAGAATTGTCTTGCCTGGAATTGCTTTGTCTTGCCTTACCTGGTATCACCTAGCTCGGAATTGCCTTGCCTTGCCTTGCCTGGAATTGCCTATTTTGTCTTGCCTTGCCTTACCCTGCCTTGCCTTGCATTGCCGTGCCTAAAATTGACTTTGCTGAAATTGCCTTGCTTTGTTTTGCCATGTCTAATTGAGCCTTACCTAGAATTGTCCCAAATTGCCTTATCCTGCCTTGCCTGAAATTGCCTTTCCAAGAATTGCACTGAATTTTTTTGCCTTGTCTTGCATAGCCTAGAATTACCTTTCCTAAAATTGACCTGCATTGACTTGCCTGGGATTTTCTTGCTTGTATTTGCCTTGCATTGCGTTGCCTTGCACTGCCTTGCTTTTTCTTGCCTGGAATTTTTCTGCCTTGCCTTTTCTGGAATAGTCTTGCATGGAATTGCCTTGCCTTGCCTTGCCTTGAGAGGAGTTGCCTTGTTTCGAATTGCCTTGCATTGCCTTTTCTGGCCTGGAATTGCCTTAACTAGAATATCCTTGCTTTGCGTTGCCTTGCCTTGACTTGACTGGAATTGTCTTGCCTTACACTGCCTTGCCTTGCCTTAGCTGAAATTGCCTTGCCTGGAATTGCTTTTTTGTCCCTTGTCTTCCCTTGCCTTGCCTGGAGTTGCCTTTCTGGCAATTGCCTTGCCTGCAATTGCCCTGCATTGCATTGCTAAAAATTGCCTTACCTGGTTTTGCCTTGCCTTACACTGCCTTGCCTTTCCTGGAGTTTCTTTACCTAGAATTGCACTGCCTTGTCTTACCTTGCCTTGAATGGAATTGCCTTGCCTAGAAATGCCTTGTCCTGCTTTTCCTGATAATACCTTGTCTGGAATTGCCTTTGCTTGCCTTGCTTGGAATTTCAATGCCTTGTTGGACATTTTTTTGCATTGCCTTGCCTTTCCTAGCCTGTGATTGCCCTGTCTGGAATTGTCGTTTTGGCTCGCCTTGTCTTTCCTGGGATTGCCTTGCCTAAAATTGCCTTGCCTTGCCTTCCCTTGACTGAAATTTTCCTGCCTGGAATTGCCCTGCCTTATTTTGCCTTTCCTGGAATTGCCTGGTCTTGCCATGCCTAAAATTGACTTTTCTGAAATTTCCTTGCATTGCTTTGCCCTGCCTAAAAGAACCTTGCCTGGAATGGCCCTACATATCCTTGCGCTGCCTTCCCTGGAATTGCCTTGCATTGCTTACCTACAATTGCCTTGACTGGAATTGCCTTTCTTTGCCTTTATTTGCCTTGCCTTGCCTTGCCTGAAATTGCCTTAGACTTCCAAATATTCCCCATTTGTCATTATTAAGAGAGGTTCTGAAAAACTATCCCTAGGAAATAGATTTCTGACTAATCCCCAGATGTGGATTATTCACTGAGGCTATGAATGGGAGGCAATGTAAAATAGACTCCTGATTACTTTCCAGTTGGGTTTTATTCACACCGGCACTGAATGAGGGGCCGCGTGAAATAGACTCCTTTCTATTTCACAGGTGTGTATAATTCGCTGAGATTCTCAACCTGTGGCCAAAGGAAATAGACACCTGGCTACTCCAAATGTGTGCGTTATTCACTGACGCTCTGAATGAATGGCTATATGAAAGAGAATCCAAATTTTTCTCCAGGTATGCATTATTCAATGAGGCTCTGAATGCAGGCCATACGAAATAGACTCCTGACAATTCCCCAGGTGTGTAATACTCGGTGAGACATGGAAGAAGGGGTGATATAAAATAGACTCCTCACTATTCTACAGGTATACGTTATTCAGTGGGTCTCAAAAAGGGTGTCCATATTAAATAGAATCCCGACTATTTCCCACGTGTGTATCATTCAGTGAGGTGCTCAATGAGTGGCCATATGACATATATTCCTGAGGACTCAACAGGTGTTCATTGTTTACTTAGGCTTTAAATGAAGAAAATATGAAGTAGACATCTGACTATCTCACAGGTGTGTATAATTCACTGAGCCTCTGAATTATTGGCCTGAATAAATGAACTCCTATTACCCAGGTGTGTGTTATTCAGAGGCTCAAAATGAGGCCATAAGAAATAGACCTCTCGGTACTCCACAGGGGTGAGTTACTCAGTGAGACTCTGAAAGAGTGGGCATATGAAATAGACTCCTTACTATTTCTCAGGTGTGCATTATTCACTGAAGCTCTGAATGTGTGGCCATTGGAAATAGAATCTTCACTATTCCCTAGGTGTGTATTTTTCACTGAGTCTCTGAAAGAGTGGCCATTCTCAATAAACTCCTGACAATTCCCCAAACTTGCACTACTTCGAGAGGCTCTGAATGAAGGACAATATTAAAAAGACTCCTCAGCATTCCCCTGGTGTGTATTATTCACTCAGGCACTGAAAGAGTGTTTCTATCAGACTCCTCACTATTCCCAAGGTGTGTATTTTTCAGTTTGGCTCTCAATACTGGTCCTATGAAATGGATTCCTGATTATTCTCCAACTGTGTGTCATTCACTGAGGCTCTGAATGAGTGGCCACATGAAAAGACCCTTCACTATTCACTGAGGCTTTGAATGAAGTATCATTTGAAATAAAATTCTCAGTACTCCTTAGGCGTCCATGATTCACTGAGGCTCTGAATGAGAGGTTATATAAAATTGTCTCCTGACTATTCCACATGTGTGTACTCTTCAGTGAGGCTCTGAGTGAGTGGCCATATGAAACAGAATTCTCACTATTCCAAAGGTGTGCATTATTCAGTGAAGGTCTGAATGAGTGTCCATGAGAAATAGAATCCTGACTATTCCACTGGTGTGCATTATTCACTGAGGTGAGGAATGAGTGGCCATATAAAATAGATTTCTGAGTGCTTCCCAGGTATTCTAAGCATTATTTACTAAGGCGTTGAATCAGTGGTAATATGAACTACACACCTAAATATCCCTGAGGTGCATATTATTCAGAGAGGCTCTGAATGGGAAGCTATATCAATTAGTCTCCAAACTATTCCACAGGAGTGCATTATTCAATGAAGCTCTGAGTGAGAGGCCAGATGAAATTGACTCCTGATCATTCCCCAGTTGCTTATAATTCACTGAGCCTCTTAATGTGTGCTTAATTGAAATACACTCCTGACTATTCCCCAGGTGTGTCTTATTTACTGAGATTCTGTATAAATTGCAATATGAAATAGACTCCTGACAATTCCCCAAGTGTGCACTATTCCCTGGGAGTCTCAGTAGTGGCTATAAGAAACAGATTCCTGACTCCTCCCAATGTGTTTATTATTCATGGAGGCTCTGAAAGAGTGTCCATATGAAATAGACTTCTGACTATTTCCCAGGTGTGCATTATTCACTGAGGCTCTGAATAAGTGGTAATATATAATAGATTCCTGACTATTCCCCAGGTGTGTATTCTTCACTCAGCCTCTGAATGAGAGGCTGAGTGAAGTTTTATAAAATAGACTCCTGACTATTCCACAGGTGTGTATTATTCACTGATGTTCTGAATGTGTGGCCAAGGCAAATAGACACCTGGCCACTCCACAGGGGTGCATTCCTTATTGATGCTCTGAATGAATGACCATATGAAAGAGACTCCAAATTTTTCTCCAGGTATACATTATTCAATGAGGCTCTGAAGGAGGGGCCATACGAAATTTACTCCTTACAATTCTGCATGTGTTAATTTTTCTGTTAGACTCAGAAAGGGGGTCAATAGGACATAAACTCGTCAGGATTCCAAGGCATACATAATTCAGCGAGGCTTATAATGGGTGTTCATATTAAATAGAATCTTGAATATTCCCCACGTGTGTATCATTTAGTGAGGTGCTGAATGAGTGGCCATATGAAATAGACTCCTGACTAGTCCACAGGTGTGTATTATTTAATGAGGCTTTGAGTTTGTGACCATATGAAATTGATTACTGACTATTCCGCAGGTGTGTATTATTGACTGAGACTCTGAATAACTGGGCATATGAAATAGACTACTGACTATTCCAAAGTTGTGGATTACTCACTCAGGCTTTGATTTTGTGGCCATATAAAATAGACTAATGTCTATTTCCCAGGTGTGCATTATTCACTATGGCTGTAAATGAATGACTATGTCAGGTAGACTCCTAACTCTTCCCCAGGTGTGTATTACTCAGTGAGGCTCTGCATGAGTGGTCATATGAAATAGGATGCTGACTATCCATGTTTGTATTATTCAGTGAATCTCTGAATAAGTGGCTATATGAAATAGACTGTTGAATACTGTACATTTGTGCATTATTCACTGAGGCTATGTGTGAGTGACCATATGAAATGGAATCCTGACTAATCCACAGATGTGTATTACTCACTGAGGCTCTGAATGAGTGTTCATATGACATAACCTCCTGATTATTGCCCAGTGTGCATTATTCAATGAGGCTCTTAATCAATGGTCATGTAAAATAGAATCCTGACTATTTATCATGTGTGCCTCATTCAGTAATGCTCCGATTGTGTGGCCATATGACATAGACTCTGAATATTTTACAGGTGTGTATTATTCAGTGAGTTTCTGAATAAGTGGTCACATGAAACAGCCTCCTGACTATTCCCCAGGTGTGTATTTTCCACTGAGACACTGAATGAACCATCATATCAAGTAGACTCCAGACTATTTCACAGGTATGCTTTATTCCATGAGTCTCTGAATGAAGGGCTATATAAAATAGACTCCTGAGGATTCCCCAGGTGTGTCTGATTCACTGAGGCTCTGAATGAATGGCCATGTGAAATACACTCCCGACTTTTCCATAGATGTGTATTATTTAATGAGGCTCTGAATGAGAGGTCATAAAAAAGACACTCCTGAATACTTCCAGGAGTGCATTTTTAGATTGGGTTCTAAAAGAGTGGCTTTATGAAACAGAATCCTGACTTTCCCCCAGGTGTGTACTATTCAGTGAGTCTCTGAATGTGTAGCTATATGAAATAGACTTCTGACTACTCTACAGGTGTTCATTATTGAGTGAAGCTCTGAATGAGAGGCCATATGTAATAATGTCCTGAGTATTTTGCCAGTATGCATTATTCGCTGAGGCTCTGAAAGTTTGGCCATATAAAATAGCCTTCTGATTATTCCACAGGTGTGTATTATTTAATGAGGCTTTAAGTTAGTGACCATATGAAATCGATTCCTGACTATTCCTCAGTTGTGTATTATTGACTGAGACTCTGATTAAGTGGACATATGGAATAGACTCCTCACTATTCCAAAGTTGTGCATTACTAACTCAGGCTTTGATTTTGTGGCCATATAAAATAAACTAGTGTCTATTCCCTAGGTGTGCATTATTCACTGAAGCTCTAAATGAGTGGCTGTATGAAGTAGAGTCTTAACTCTTTCCCAGGTGTGTATTATGGAATGAGACTCTAAATAAGTGGACATGAGAAAGAGACTCCTGACTATTCCCCAGGTGTGCATTATTTACAGAGACTCTAAATGTGTAGCCATTTGAAGTAGACTCTTCACGATTTCCTCAGGGGTGTATTACTCACTGAGGCCCTGGACGAGTGGCCATATGAAAGAGATTTCTGACTATTCCAGATATATATATATATCTGGAATCATATATATATATATGATTCTCTGAAACACTGAAAGAGTGGCTATATGAAATAGACTGCATTTAACTCCCCAGGTGTGCGTTATTCATTGATTCTCTAAATGAATCACCGTAAGAAAGACTAGTGATTATTCCCCACATGTGCATTATTCAAAGAGGTTCTGTATGAGTGTCCATATCAAATAGACTCCTATCACTCAGGTGTGTATCATTCAGGGAGGTGATTAATTTGTGGCTATCTTAAATAGGGTACTGACTACTCCACAAGTGTTTATTATTCACTGAAGCTCTGAATGAGAGGCCATATGAAATAGACTTTTGATTATTGCCCCATTGTGCATTATTCAGTAAGGCTCTGAATGAGTGGTCATATGGAATAGATCCTGACGATTCACCAGGTGTGTCATTTAGTGAGATACTGAATCAGTAGTCATATGAAAGAGGCTCCTGATTATTACCGTGGTGTACGTTATTCACTGAGGCTCTGAGTGGCCATATGAAATAGACTCCTAATGGAGGCTCTAGCGAGATTTTATTTATATTTTTCTATCACTTAGACAAAAGCTATTTCAGAGTCTCGCCTGGGCGGCTGCTCCTACTTTGGGGGCTTCTAGGGAAAGCACTTCTTGAGTTGCCTCAGGGTCTTAGAGTGTCACTCTGGAGGCTAAGCGACTACTTGGCTGACATTCACTTAAAATTCTTCAGGGTCTTAAAAAAAGCTTCCGGAGGTACGTTTGTTCTGGAATCTGGGAACTAGTTCAAGGGGGTCTGTGTCAGGGGGCTGGAAGCAGTCATTGCAACTCTGACCTAGTAAGTCTCACTGAGACATCACTTGAGGCTACTGGTGGTTGGCATAGTAGATGCTAGCCTTCTGGTGGCTGTCATAGTGGGTGGCAGCCTTTTGGTGGCTGTTGCAGTGGGTAGCAGCTTTCTGGTAGCTGGTATAGTGGTTATCAGCATTGGGTAGCTGGCATAGTGGGTGTCAGCATTCGATTGTTTTCTATAACTTTTGTGTGAGTGAGAGAGTGAATGTGTATATATGTAGTCCTACAGCTGAAAAGCTACGGGGCTTGAGTGGGCTTTCAACTGCGGTTCTATGGGTGCATCATAAGGTATAACGGTGATTCACTTCAGAGTTGTCCTACTCAGTCTTCCATCCTGTGGTGACCAGGCCTGGGGATTATACGTGTACACCTTAGCCAAGATGCCTTTGAAACATTCCTCCAGGAACGTGGCCAGGCAGGCAACTGATTGGCCCCACTTCTGGGGGACTCCCACCCTTTGTTTCACTCTTGTATGTGGTTCTGTCTCATCTGTAAATTTGTCAGTTTTATTAGACTTCTGCTAGCAGACATACACTGGCTCAGGCCATTCTCCCTTGAAGTAGGGGATATCTTGCAATGGTTGAGAGACCACTGGATGCAGGGAATTTTTATTGTTCACACCCCTGAAGAAATCACTCTCTTCTCTTTCTTTCTCATCTTCTTCTTCTATCACTGAGGCCTCACTCTTTCTTTTTATTCCATGTGGCAGATAGTCTTAACTCTAGTTGTTTTATTTTCTTAATTCGGGTGCCATAAACCATTAAAGACAGATTGGCAACTCTTTTGCACACTCTACAAATTGTGATGTACAGGAGGAGAGGCTGCCACCTTACCCTGGCTCTTACCCCTGTTTCTTTGACTAGGACTAGAGACAGACCCACCAATTCAATTATCTGGCCCTTGCAAGACCTGGCTGCAGAAGCCCTGCTAAAACCTGCTTTAAAGAGGGCCAAATTTGAAATTGAGGCTTTCCAAATATTGGCTATACCACAGAAAGAGAAAGACACAAGTAGCAAGGAAGGGGCCCAAAGGAGACACCAGAAACAGGACAGAAAAGAGAGGAGAGAGAATGAGAAAGTAGAAGAAGAAAAGAGAAAGTAGGGGAAGGAAAAAGAAGAGAGGACCAGAAAGTAGGGGAAGGAGAGAGACAATGGGGAAAGGAAAGTGAAGAGAGGACCAGAAAGTAGGGGATGGAGAGAGGGAGAGAAAGTAAACAGGGAAGAAAAGAGGAGAGAGAGGAAGAAGAGAGAAGACAGAAAAGAGAAACAAGAAGAGAGAGAGAGAGAGACATAAATTTAATGCTTTTCAGGGTCCCTGTGTCAAAGTGACCAAAAACTGCAGGGGCAGGGAACTGGCAGCCGGCCTCTGCTGCCGGCCAACAGCCCCACCTGGCTTTCAGGCAGGCCACACTGCCTCAGGGTGCAGTATTTGCCTCTAAAATCTGGCTTTAAGAACAGCTTTCTAATTCTTTATAGTGCAAGTTATTTGTTAGAACAGTGGTTAAGGGGTGGGGCCCGTGACTGCAAGATTATTGGTTCAAATCCTCAGTGAAGTCAGCCTTAATTTAGTGAAATATCTTGGAAAAATTCAGAAAGTGAAGGAAAAAACAAATTGGCTCGTCACAGTTCCGACCATGCACCCACCTCCAATGCATGACAAAAAAAATTTAAAACAGAGTTCTCTGGCCAGTGTGATGTTAAGCTAACCCCACAGAGCCTTCGGACCCTTCGTGAGTTAGAGTAGTTGGCCTTTGGGGTAGGCTGGCCAGAAACGAAGACATATGACGCCAAGATCACTCAGGCTGTCTGGAACAAGGTTACAAGGTCCCCAGGCCACGCTGATCAATTTCCATACATCAATGGCTAGAATTGATCCAGTACCCTCCTCCTTGTCTCGAGAAATGGATAAAGCAGGCTGGACTTCAAGTTATGCTGGCAGGCCCAAAGAAAAGCCCCTCAGTACCGGCTGTTCTTCCAGCCCCTGCCGAAGACCAAGAGTGCCCCCCCATATTCTCGGCCCTTGGGAATGTGGTCATGACACCCCTCTCTGAACAGTACTTATATTCAACCCTTGTCCCCCTCCACACTGGAAGCAGGGCCCCACAACCGCTAATGCTACTGCCCCTCCGTGAGGCACCTCCCATAGGTGTGGCAGCTGGGGCCACCCTTTTTTGTTCATAATTTTTTTTCTCTAGTAATTTGTATAACTGGAAAGCTCAACATCCCCCATTTTCTGAAAAGCCCTGGACACTCACAGGACTCCTGGAGTCAGTTTTACAAACCCACCATCCTAACTAGGACCATTGCCAACAGCTACTCCTGGTGTTGTTCACCACAGAGGAGAGAAGCAGAATTAGACAAGAAGCCCATAAAGCAATAATTGGGAAGGGGAGAGGATCAGTAGAAGATCACCAGGAACAAATTAATGCAAATTTCCCTTCCACCAGGCCCCAGTGGGACCGAAACACCCCAGCGGCCATGCAGGCTTTGAACAATTTTTACCGGTACTTGTTAGAGGGGGTTAGGGGGGCAGCCAGAAAACCCACTAACCTCTCCAAGGTAGGGACCATGACCCAGGGTCCACAGGAGTTCCCACTTTCCTTGAGCGCCTATAGGATGCCTCCTGCACCTACACCCCATTGACCCTGAGGCACCAGATAATCAGCGGGCCATAAATCTAACTTTTGTTTTTCAGTCAGCCCCAGACATCAAAAGAAAATTGCAAAAATTAGAGAGGTTCCAGGGAATTAATTTAACTCAATTGTTAGAGAATGCCCAAAATGTTTTTAACAATAAGGACACCTTAGAGGCCAAGAAAGATAAGGAAGTTACTAAGGCAGCGATAGCAGCACCCCAGGAAACCCGAGATAACTCATGGGCACCAGCCTTTGACATGGACGACAACAGAACAACAGGCTTTTAACAGGCTAAAAGAAGTCTTGACTATGGCCCCAGCCTTAGTCTTGCCTGACATTTCTAAACCCTTCCAGATATTCATACATGAAAAACAGGGAGACGCTAAGGGGGTGCTCACTCAGACATAGGACCATGGTCGTGGCCAGTTGCCTACCTTTCAAAAAGACTTAATTCCATAGCCTCTGAGTAGCCAGCTTGTTGGAAGTCAGTGGCAGCTGCAGCCCTGTTAGTCAAGGAGGCAGACAAACTAACCTTGGGGTAGGAGTTAAACTTAGTGACACCCCACGCGGTAGTCACTACTCCGTGGAGCTCCAGGAAAATAGATGTCTAATGCCCACATAATCCAATACTAGGCCTTACTTTTAGACCAGCCCTGCATAAGATTTTTAAAAACAACAGTTTTAAACCCTGCTACATTGCTGCCTGACAGTGAGGCAGAAGAGCCCATACATGACTGCCAACAGACAATAGATGTCTTCCATGCTGCATGAACGGATCCCACCGACGTCCCCCTGCAGAACCCAGAGGAGGTACTGTATACCAATAGCAGCAATTTCATAGTCAATGGAGTCAAGTATGCCGGGGAAGCTGTGGTCACCCCATGGCGGGTTATCTGGGCCCAGGCTCTCCCACACGGGACCTCAGCCCAAAAGGCAGAACTCATAGCTCTAATAAAAGCCTTAGACTGAGCAGAAGGAAAAACTGGCAACATCTACTCTAATAGCTGATATGCCTTTGCTACAGCCCATGTACACGGAGCCATTTATAAAGAAAGAGAACTGCTTACCTCATAGGGAAATGTCATCAAGAACAACGAGGAAATTCTAGCCCTACTAGAAGCTATATGGAAGCCCAAGGCAGTAGCATTAATACACTGCAACGGACACCAAAAGAGAGATTCACCAGAGGCAAGGGGAAATAGAGCAGCTGACCTGCAAGCCAGACAAGCAGGCTTAAGGCCAGTAAAACTTCTGACTCTTCTTGTGACTCTGCCAGCTCCAACCCTGCCCCATACCCCTATGTACTCACCTGATGAAGAAAACTTTGCTAAAGAACAAGGCGGGCAACAAGATTCCACAAGGTAATGGACCCTACCAGACACAAAGATTGTGCTCCCCTAGGCTCTAGGTTGGACTCTAGTTAAGACACACACCAGGCCACACACTTAGGACAAACAAAACTCACTGACCTACTAAGGGCCACATACTACATTCCACATTTACATGAAATTGTTAGGGAAACTACTACTCGATCATGTGTGTGCCAGGGTAAATCCAAGAGGCAGTAGGTCTAGTCAGGCAGGGATAAGACTTAGGGGTACTAGCCCAGAGGAACATTAGGAAGTAGATTTTACTGAAATAAAGCTCCCAGCATGCGGCTATAAATAACTCCTTGTGTTTGTAGACACTTTCTCTGTGTGGGTAGAGGTTTTTCCTACTAGGTCAGAAACTGCACTGGTAGTAATAAAAAGACTGTTACAGGACCTGGTTCCTCAGTTCGGCTTGCCACTGACACTGGGATTAAATAATAGCCCTGCATTCACAGCACAGGTTTCTCAGGGCCTAGCCAAAGCCCTGGGCATATCCTGAAAACTACATTGTGACTATCGCCCCCAGAGTTCAGGACAGGTTGAAAAAATGAACAAGACCATAAAGGAGACTTTAACAAAATTCATTCTAGAGACCTGTGAAAACTAGGTCAACCTGCTTTCTTTTATTCTCCTCTGTGCCTGATGAACTCCCATAAGAAAGGCTTCACTCCTTTTGAAATTATGTTTAGAAGGCCCCCTCCCTTACTCCCCAAACTTGCACACACCATACATGCTAAAGTCTATAATCATACATTCCTTAATTCCTTGCAGGCACTCCAGTCTATTCAGTCTCAGGTGCACCCGCTTATCAGGGGAATTCAACCTACTCCAGTAGACCTCACTGACCAGCCACTCCACCCCTTCCAGCCGGGGGTAAAAGTCCTAGTAAAATGATTTATTGCCTCTGACCTAACTCCTCACTGAAAAGGACCCTACACCGTAATCCTGGTCACCCCCATGGCAATCAAAGTGGATAGACTGACTGCCTAGATCCACCACTCACATGTCAAGACTGTCCCCTGGAAGCACAATAAAGAGTGGCCTCAGCTTCAGCAGACCACCTAAAGCTTAAATTTTTACATTCCTTGCAATAACCTTCCTTGTCCCCCTGATTCCTGGTGTGGCCTCTCAGAGAGGACCCCCCTTGACTTTCACCTATTACTGGTGGGTTTTTAATGAAGGATCCACTGGAAAGTATGTTAGTTCCTTAATTGGAAAGAGATCCAAAAAAAGAAAAACTATTAAAAATTTAATACATGTTAAAAGAACAGGAGGTAATAAGCTATAGCAGGCCTAGAGTACAGCCTGAGCAACGTTATTTTATAAGACAAAGCTGTTTTTTCCAAAAATAAGTTGTACTGTCTCATTCTCTTTGCAATAAATGCTGGCCTAGGCTTCTGTAAACAAAACTGCTATATTGCTCTAAAGAAACGTACACTGTATGCCTTTTTCTTATCAGTAACTGTCTGACCTTTGCTTATCAGTAGTTACTGTAAAGTTCCTTACCCTGCATCCACTATGTGGTTTTGCAGCTTAAATACCCTGCTCCCACTGAGTTCAGGGCCACAGATTGGAGAGATGTGAGTCCTCCGTGGTCGCCAGCAATAAAGACCCTGCAACTTGGCATACTTTTGTCTTGGTTGAATATTTCAATCTCGTATCCAATAATTCACTAATATTCACTGAGTATTTCTCATGTGGGCATTGTTCACTGATTCTCTTAGTGGCCATATGAAATAGACTCCTAACTATTCCCCACTTGTCTATTACTTCTTGGGGGTCCTAATGAGTGGACATATGAAATAGACCTCTGATTATTCCACAGGTGTGTATTATTCAGGGCATCTCAGAATAGAGGGCGATATGAATTAGTCTCCTCAGTACTCCACAGACATGTATTACTCACTGAGGCTCATGAGTGGTCATATTAAACAGAATGCTGATGATTCCCAAGGTATGTATCATTCAGTGAGGCTCTGAATGATTCACCATATGAAAAGGACTCCTGAGTACTCAACAGGTGTGAAATATTCACTTAGCCTCTGAACAAATAGCTATGTGAAATACACTCCTGACTTTTTCCCAAATGTGCACTATTCAGTGAGGCTCAAAATGAGTGGCCATATGAAACAGACACCTCAGTACTAGACAAACATGCATTATTCACTGAGGGGTTGAATGACTGGCCATAAGCAATAGACTCCTGATTATTCCCCAGGTGTGCATTATTCACTGAGGCTCTGAATATGTGGCCATTTGGAATAGATTCCTCACTATTTCATAGGTGAGAAATTTTATAAGACAAAATTCAGAGTCTGAATACATTACCATTCCAAATAGACTCTTGAGAATTCTCCAGGTGTGCATTATTCCTTGAGGATCTGAATGAGTGGCCACATAAAATAGACTCCTCACTGTTCCCCAGGAGTGTATTATTCACTGAGGCTCTGAAAGAGTGACCAAATGAAATAGATACCTGACTATTCCACAAGTGTGCATTTTTCAGTGAGGCTCTCAATGAATGTTCATATGAAACTGTCCTGACTATTCCCCAGATATGTATCACTCAGTGAAGTGCTAAAAAAGTGGCCATATAAAATAGACTCTTGACTATTCCCAAAGTGTGTATTATTCACTGAGACTCTGAATGAGTGGCCATATAAAATAGACTCCTGACTATCCCACAGGTGCATATTATCCACTGAGGCTATGAATGAGTGACCAAATGAAATAGACTCCTGGCTACTCCAAAGGTGTGCATTGTTCACTGAGACGCTGAAAGAATTTCCATTGGAAATAGACTCCAAATTCTCCAGGTGTTTATTATTCAGTGAGGCTCAGAATAAGTGTCCATATTAATTAGATTCCTTACTATCCCACAGGTGTGTATTATTCACTGAGGTTCTGAATATGTGGCTACATGAAATAGACCCCTGACTAGTCCACATTATTCAGTGACACGCCGAATGAGAGACCACATGAAAAAGACTCCTATTCCACAGGTGTGCAATATGCAGGGAGACTCTGAATGAGGGGATAAAACAGAATTCTGACTATTTCCCCAGCTGTGTACCTTTGGTGAGGCTCTCAATGATTGGCAATATAAAAGAGACTCCTGACTATTCCAAACGTGTGCATTATTCAGTGAAGATCTAAATGTGTGACCATAAGAAATAGAATCCTGACTATTCCCAAGGTGTGCATTATTCACTGAGTTGCTAAATGAGTGGTCATATGAAATAGATTGCTGAGTACTCCCCAGGTATGCATTATTCACAGAGGCAGTGAATCAGTGGCCATGTAAAATAGACTTCTGAATATTTCCCATGTGAGCATTATTAAGGGAGGTTCTGAAAAAGTATCCCTAGGAAATAGATTGCTGACTTTTCCCCATGTGTGGATTATTCACTAAGGCTATGAATGGGAGGCAATGTGAAATAGACTCCTGATTATTTTCTAGGTGGGTTTTATTCACACGGACACTGAATGAGGGGCCATATGAAATAGACTCCTGTCTATTCCACGGGTGTGTATGATTCGCTGAGGTTCTCAATGTGTGGCCAAAGGAAATAGACACATGGCTACTCCACATGTGTACATTATTCACCGATGCTCTAAATGAATGGCCATATGAAAGAGACTTCAAATTTTTCTCCAGGTATGCATTATTCAATGAGGCTCTGAATGCAGGCCATAGAAAATAGACTCCTGACAATTCCCCAGGTGTGTATTACTTAGTGAGACTCTGATGAAGGGGCGATGTGAAATAGACTCCTCACTCTTCTACAGGTATAAGTTATTCAGTGCGTCTCAAAGGGGGTGTTCATATTAAATAGAATCTCAATCATTCCCCACGTGTGTATCATTCAGTGAGGTGCTGAATGAATGGCCATATGACATACCTTCCTGAGGACTTGACAGGTGTTCATTGTTCACTTAGACGTTGAATGAGGAGCAATATGAAGTAGACTCCTGACTATTTCCCAGGTGTGTATAATTCACTGAGCCTCTGAATGATTGGACTGAAGAAATAAACTCCTGTCTATTACCCAGGTATGTATTATCCAGTGAGGCTCAAAATGAGTTGCTATATGAAATAAACAAATTATACTACAAGGTTACAGTAATCACAACAGGATGGTACTATACCAAAACAGATAAAGACCAATGGAACAGAACAGAGGTATCGGAGCCAACACAACATATCTACAACCATACAATCTTTGATAAACCTGACCAAAGCACGCAATGGGGAAAGTATTCCCTGTTTAATAAATGGTGTTGAGAAAACTGGCTAGCCATGTGCAGAAAACAGAAACTGGACTCCTTCCTGACAACCTTACACTAAAATTAACTCCAGATACATTAAAGATTTAAACATAAGACCTGGCACCATAAAAACCCTAGAAGAAAATCTAGGCAAAACCATTCAGGACATAGGAGTAGGCAAAAATTTCATGACCAAAACACCAAAAGCATTGGCAGCAAAAGCCAAAATAGACAAATGGGACTTATTCAAACTCTACAGCTTCTGCATGGCAAAAGAAACAGTGTCTAGGGTGAATCAGCAACCAACAGAATGGGAAAAAATTTTTGCAGTTTACCGATCTGACAAAGGGCTGATATCCAGAATTTACAAAGAACTCAAACAGATTTCCAAGAAAAAAAACAAACAAGAACATTCAAAAATGGGCAAAAGATATGAATAGACACTTTACAGAAGAAGACATACATGAGGCCAACAAACATATGAAAAAATACTCATCATCTCTGGTCATTAGAGAGATGCAAATCAAAACCACATTGAGCTATCACCTTACGCCAGTTAGAATGGCGATCATTAAAAAATCTGGGGACAACAGATGCTGGAGAGGATGTGGAGAAATAGGAACACTTTTACACTGCTGGTGGGAGTGTAAATTAGTTCAACCATTGTGGAAGACAGTGTGGTAATTCCCCAAGGACCTAGAAATAGAAATTCCATTTGACCCAGCTATCCCATTACTGGGTATATATCCAAAGGACTCTAAATCGTTCTACTATAAGGACACACGCACACAAATGTTCATTGCAGCACTGTTTACAATAGCAAAGACCTGGAACCAAACCAAATGCCCATCGATAATAGACTGGACAGGGAAAATGTGGCACATATACACCATGGAATATTATACAGCAACCAAAAACGATGAGTTCGTGTCCTTTGTAGGCACATGGATGAATCTGGAGAACATTATTCTCAGCAAACTGACACAAGAACAGAAAATGAAATACCGCATATTCTCACTCATAGGCGGGTGATGAACAATGAGAACACATGAACACAGGGAGGGGAGCACTACACACTGGGATCTATTTGGGGAAATAGGGGAGGGACAGCGAGGGGGGAGCTGGGGAGGAATAACATGGGGAGAAATGCCAAATGTGGGTGAAGGGGAGGAAGGCAGCAAAACATACTGCCACATGTGTACCTAAGCAAATATCTTGCATGTTCTGAACATGTAACCCAAAACCTAAAATGCAATTTTTTAAAAAAAAGAAATTTATTACATGAACCCGGGCACTCTTGTGTTGGGTGCAAATATATTTCGAATAGTTCTTGTTGAATTGAACCCTTTGCCATTATATAATGACTCTCTTTGTCTTTTTATGTTTGTTTGCTTGTTTGTTTTGTTTCTTTCTGTGTTGGTTTAAAGTCTATTTTGTTGGAAACTATTATTGTAACCCTTGCTTTTCTTGTTTTTGATTTGCTTGGTAAAGTTTTCTCCATCCCACTTTTTTGAGCCTTTATGTTTCACTTCATGTGAGATGGGTGTCTTGAAGACAGCATACCAATGGGTCTTGATTCTTTATCCACTTGCCACTCTGTGTGTCTTAATTGTGGCATTTAGCCCACTTACATTTAAGGTTATTATCGTTATATGTAGATTTGATTTTGTTATCTTGAGGCTCGCTGTTACTTTGCAAACTTGTTTATGTTGCTAATTGATAGTGTCTATGGTCCCTGTACTTCAGTGTGTTCTTGTGGTGGCTGGTAATAAGCTTTCATTTCAACTTTGCAGAATCTGATAATTATATGTCTTTGGTATGATCTTTTTATGCAGTATCTTACTAGAGTTCTCTGCATTTTCTGAATGTTAATGTTGGCATGTGTAGCAAGTTTAGAAAAGTCTCATAGATGACATACTGAAATATTTTTTCCAAATTTGTTTTGTTCTCCCCAGCTCTTTATTTCCTTTTTTTTGAGATGGAATTTTGCTTTTGCTGGCCAGGCTGAAGTGCAATGGCATGATCTCATCTCCACAACCTCTCCCTCTCAGGTCCAAGTAATTCTCCTGCCTCAGTCTCTCGAGTAGCTGAGATGACAGGCAAGTACCACCACACCCAGCTAACTTTGTATTTTTTGTAGAGATGGAGTTTCCCACGTTGGACAGGCTGGTCTCAAACTCCCAACCTCAGGTGATCTGCCCACCTCAGCCTCCCAAAGTACTGGGATTAAAGGCATGAGCCTCTATGCCAAGCCTCTCCCTAACTCTTTTAGTGATACTAATCAGTTATAGATTTTGTCTTTTTACATAATCCCATATTTCTCAGAGATTTTGTTTATTTCTTTTGTTCTTATTTTCTCTTGTTGTCTTCCTGCCTTATTTCAGAAACACAGTCTTCAAGCTCTGAGATTCTTTTGTCTTATTGGTCTATTCTGCTATTAATACTTGCGATTGCATTTTGAAAATATTGTATTGTGTTTTTCAGCACTATCAGGTTGGTTAAGTTCTTCTCTATTCTGGCTACTTTGTTTATCAGCTCATGAAATATCATATATATTGTAAGCTTTAACATTCTTGCATTGAGTTAGAACATGTTCCTTTAGCTAAGTAAAGTTAATTTGTATCCACAAACTGGAATCTACTTCTGTTATGTCAGTCATCTCAACCTCGGCCTTATTCTGAACGCTTGTTGGAAATGTGGTCATTTTGGGAAAAGAGGGCACTCTGATTTTTGAGCTTTTAGTATACGTGAGCTAACTATTTCTCACATTTGTGTGCTTATCTACCTTTAGTCTTTGAGATTGCTGACCTTTAAATTGTTTTTTTTGTTTATTTGTTTGTTTCCTTTTTAATAGTTTGGCTGCATTATGTAGGGCTGTTACAGTTTGTAGGGCTTCCACTCCAGTCTCTAGTCACCTCACATTTCCCAGTAACTGGAATTATCACCAGTGAAGGCTGTAAAACAAGAAATATAGGAGGCCACCCCTTTGGGAGCTTGGTCCCAGGGAAGTTGCAGATCTGTTGCTGGCTTAAACACACCTATAGGAGGTGCCTGGACACCCTGGTTCATAGGTCTCACCCAGCAAAGAAGAACAGGATTGGAGACCCACTTAAAGAAGACATCTAGCTTCACTTTCATAGATCAGCCATGCTGTGCTGGTACCGTTTCTATCCCTCATCAGGTTGGGCTTTCCATAGCCGAGAGATTGAAAGAGATAAGTTGCTGAAACAGCATAGATGGCAGCCCACTCCTTCTCGAGGAACTCTCAGAAAGTTTTTAAACCTCTGTTGGCCAGACAACATCTGGCCCACCCAGAGATGAGGAGCATATCAGGGTCCCACTTAAAGAAGCAGGCTGATGACATTGTGATGGAGCTGCTGTGCTGTGCTGGGGTACCCCTTCTGCTCCTGAATGATTTGGATTCTCCTAAGCTGAAAGGCTGGGATGGCTGAGTTGTTCAAACTTATGGGGACCCACTCCTTCCACTGGGCACTGCATCCTGGAACAAATCAAAACTCTGTCTGCTGGAGAATATAAAAGGAGCTGTC
Organism: Leontopithecus rosalia; assembly: GCA_028533165.1. Classification (NCBI taxonomy): domain Eukaryota; kingdom Metazoa; phylum Chordata; class Mammalia; order Primates; family Cebidae; genus Leontopithecus; species Leontopithecus rosalia. The sequence continues at coordinate 184,240 of JAPYYA010000035.1, read as the reverse complement.
CAGAGGTGCTGGCAGAAGGCCCCACTGTTAGATTAAAAATATACATCAGGGTCCCACTTCCAGAAGCAGTCTTGCCACATTTTGGTACAGCCACTGTGCTGTGTTGAGGGATCCCTCCATCTGCCATCAGTTTTATTTTGACTTCCCTAAGTCCAGACTGGAATGGCTGAGTCATTAAAATAGGAAACATGGCAGCCTGTCCCTGCCTCTGAAAACTCTGTTTCATCCCAAGTAGGTGCAACACTGTTGCTGGGGGCAGGCTGAAATTCCAAGCCAATGAGTCTTATCATGTGATGCATCATGGTAATGGGGCCCACAGACTGACACTTCTCAGGCCCATGGATTCAGCTTCCTTTCTAGGTTTGTTTATGGAAGGGCAACCTCCCACCTTGTCTGAGTTGCAGTCATCTTTTCCAGAGATCCCAGAGCCAAAGTATGTAAAGCTCCTGAGATTCTGTTTGTGTCTGAGCAGTTGTTTTGCCAAGACTAGGCAGCTGTGTGTGTCAGACCAAAGGCCCTGGTGGAATGGGTTTATAAGAAAATCTCCTGAACTGAGTTCGCAGAGATTCATGGGAGAAGTGTGGCTTCCCAAGTTTATGCATTTTCTCACCACTTCCCTGGGCAAGGCAGGTTACCTTGGGTTTTTGTTACTTCTGGGTGAGCGGTTGAAATGGCTTGTTTTTCTCCATTCTTCATTTGTCCCAATGCAGATACCTGGGTGTTTCAGTTGAAGGTGCTGTATTTACTTTCCCCCTTTGTTTCTTTCCATGACAGCCACACACCATAGCTACTATTAGTCAGCCCTTTTGGCACCATTATTTGTCACCATATTTTGGTAGATGGTTTTTATCCTGTAAGCTTTCTCTGGTCCTAGATGACTGTAGGAGCACCAGCCTAGCAACAAAAACAACGGGCATTTCAAAGAGCAAGAAGGAGAAAAAATAGAAGGTCAAAGTGGCTGCCATAGCTGTATCAGCTTCATCTGAGGAGTCTGCCCAAAGTCCCATCAATACTTCTGATTATGCCCAATTGTGTTAAATGTCCTCTAGTCATTGTTAGCTTCAATAGTGGTCAAGAGTTATATCTATTGTGTTTGGTAAGTTGCTGTTTGCATAAAAGTGAATCTCTGTTTTGAAGAATGAAAGAACAATAAGAACAGTGGCAATGACCACTGCTCTTTTTCTACACTAAATTCAAAGATAAAGAGGAGAAGGTGGAGCTTTTCTCAGATAAAGTGGGCGTTCATTTTCCAAACAAAAACTCTTTTGGTGTTTATTACTTTTCAGACCCAATGAGAAAAAGTCTTGGTTGTGATAAAAACGTTCTTTATGACCAAAAGTTAGTCAAGATTAACTGAACCCTTTCTTTGACTATGCCAACCTTGACTTATTACCCTGCTTGTAGTTCAAAAAGCTCATTTTTATAAATCCTGTTAAGACTTAGCATATTCCACATATCCTTTGCATCCACTCAGATTCAGACTCCCCTTTCTTGATATTTAAGTCCTCAGCCAGACTGTAGCCAGAATTCTGTTAGAAAAAAATATCCTCTTCCTTTGATATTTTAGCAAATGCTTTTCAGTAAGTTTTTATCCACTGATTTATTCCGCTAATTGACTACACATCCTGAGTTTTTGGTGTTCAGAGCTATAATCAATTTCTGAGCCCTATTACAGTTGCCATAACCACTACTGCAATTGTATTAAAGTCTTCCTTCCCAATTTTTAACAAATGTCAGAATTTTTTAATTTGATAGTTGGCCAACAAAATGTTTGTGTATAAAAAGTTTTAAGTTCTCCCCAGAAAATGATGTGAACCATCATGTAGTTGTAACTGCCTGACCCTTGTGTGTCCAAAGGAGGATGTTTTTTATTCAAAGGGCATCAGAGTGGAAGATACAGAAAAGTGGACTTTGTAGAAATAATGGTCCCTATCGACAGTGTGTAGAAGCAGAATCTGTAAATTATAGTATAAAAAATCAGGTAATTTATATTTAAATGTAGTGATCCTTATAAAATAATTCGATTTAATTAAAAAAGAGCAGATTAACTTGAATTAATTATACTTTTGTGGAATATAAATTCGTGAAGCTAAAATGTCCTATCTAAGTTTCCTCTGGAAAACACATTCTCAAATAAATAAAATCTGTTTTATTTGATTATTTGTTTCATTTTATCTGTTTTTTTAAATCCGTAACAAAATACTTTTGTGTGGTTCAAGTTCTTTAATATAACATACTATGCTCAAAATGGAAGGGTAAGCATTGCAAGACCAACTTAACATTTGTTATCTTAAATAGTCATTCTGAGAGTCATAAGGATGCATTTTAAATTCATTCAGTAACTAGGTGTTTAAGTGCAAGTTTTATCTTATGCTGTAGTGTCAAATACCACCCCCTTAATTTGCAGTAGATTAACAGCATATTTTATGACACATAACAGTGATGTTGGGTGAACAGATTGAAAAGGCCCCTCCTCTCTACATAGTTGTTCAGGAACTCAGAGTTCTTTCATTACTTTTCTTCACCATTCATGACTCTAAAATATAGACTTGATCTGATATGATTTGATTTGATAATGGAAAGCATGGTAAGTCCACTGGATTTCATAAAAATGAGCACATTGCTACACTTTGATTGTGAAGTGGATATCTTGGTCTGAGCAATGCTGAGTGGAATACCATGTGGGTGGATGAAGGATTCTGTGAGTCCATGGGTGGCAGTTTTCGCAGAAGAATTTTATGCAAGGAAAACAAATTTATGTCTGGGTTGAGAGTCTACTCCATTGAGTAAAAACTGTTTCCCCTTATATTATATAAATTATTAACTGTAATCAATGTACTATCAGCCACCTAGAGAATCATTGTAGAAACAACATCATAGCAAAAACTCAATGTTGATCTGTGGTGCTGTCAGATTGAACACTCAGAGTTGGCTGTATCGAGACTGGCCTTTGGGATTCAAAGTTTATGTTGCTCAGGCTGTGCATTGCTTCTCTTTCTGCTAGGATGTTCACCTTTTTCATAAGTCCATGTGGTGATTACGGGGATGGCAGGAAAATAATAAGGGCCAATACCCACAGAACAGGTTATTCTGTCCACATTCTTATCAACATCCCTCTCTGACACAGTCACCCCATGGTGGGCATTCACATGGAACATACACATCTTTATGTAATTTACCCAGTGAGAGATGTTTATTCACAAAATTCTTTCCATTTCTTTTCACAAATTCTGTAATCAAGTTTTCTACATGTCACTGATCATCTAATTCATGAGCCACAGATGTGTTGAAGGAGTAGGGATTATAAGATCTAAAATTCCCAGTCTTAAGCAGTCACTGCCTCATCCTCTTCAGTAGCTGAGACTACGTGAGCACTAAACAATGCCCAGCTAATTTTGTGTTATTTTTATTAGAGATGTGATTTGGCTGTGTTTTCCAGGCTGGTCTCACTGTACCTGCCTCAAGAATGTTCCCAGCTTGGTCTGCAACATGCTGGCACTAAAGGCATAAACCACCACACTCAGCACACACAATTTCATATGATAAACGGTATATAGGGAAAGCTATAGCAAAGTTATCTAGGGAAAGAAAGCTCACGGTCAGGTCACAGTCTCAAACTGTATAGATATAATGCATGCACATATGTTTGTACATGCTTGCGTTTGTCTGTAGGTGTGTTTCCTGAGAAAGTACTTCATTGCTACCAGGCTAGGATAGCATTCATGGTCTTCTGGTGATGTCGAATATTGAAATTCCAGGATTCATGGAACAAGATTCCTAACTGAATCACAAGAGGGCGATAGTTGTGAAACACGATTAAGTAATAAGCACTGTAGAAGAAACAACTGGCCATGGACAACAGTGAGTGTTCACACCATCTTATCTGTGAAACGCTTTGCTTGGAGCACGATTTTTATTCACTTCATTCTATGGTGATTCATATTGTTACTCTGAGTTGGTGAGAGATTGAAGCTGTGGTCCACTGTGAAACCTTGAAGACTGGTCTTCTGTATGAGGTAGCTCCTGCCTCTATCTGTACCTTTGCCACGCACCAATGGAGACTCTTCTCTCTGGATAGATGGAAGAAATTCCCAATGATCCAATGGGCAAAGAGTGAAGCTGTCATTCCCAGGGGCTCTGGCGGAATTGTTTTGGAAACCGTCTGGGAGGATGTCCTGCATTCAAAAACAATGTCCAAGGGAAATCATGAGAAAACGCTCGACTTTCTCCCTGTGCCTGTGTCCCCTCCACTTCTTCGCTTATCCTTCCATTAGGGATCCAACTTGTTCCAGGATGACACTTGTTTTGGTTGTCGTTGGGCGTCATCTAGCGGCGGCCCATATTAAAAATTTAAGCAGCGCTCATGACCCGCCTGGTAAATATGATGAAAACCTGTCTCTACTAAAAATACAAAAATTAGCCAGGCGTGGGGGCAGGTGCCTGTAATCCCAGCTACTCAGGCCGCTAAGGTGGGAGAACTGCTTTAACACTGTAGACAGAAGTTTTATTGAGCCAAGATGGTGCCATTTTCCTCCAGCCTGGGCAACAAACCTCTGTCTCCAAAAAATAAAGAATAAAAAATAAAGAAAGAGAAGAGAATTTAAGAAGCACAGAACAGAAAAACCTGTCATTTATTGAAAACGTAGGTGTTAAAATTGTAGGCAAAACTTCTGGCTCCCCAAGAGCAACCGGGAAAAGCCGTGGTTGGTTTCTCTCGAGCCCCACCCACACTGAACTCAAAGGCACTCATTCCCTCCCTTCCCACAAGGCCTTGTTATCTAGGAAAACTCCACCCTGGTTGGGCCCCATTATTCTATTTTTTTCTTTCTTTTCTTTCTTTTCTTTTCTTTCTTTTCTTTTCTTTCTTTTTTTGAGACTGGGTTTTGCTTTTGTTGCAAAAGTTGGAGTGCCACCGCTTCTTCTGAGCTCACTGAAAGATCCACCTCCTGGGTTCAATGGATTCTCCTACCTTGGCAAAATAAATTTTCTAAAATAACTGAGACCTGACTCAGGTTTTCAAGGTTCACAATGATAAGTGCATTGTAACGCCACACTTGGAGTTATCATGCACAAAATCTATCCTAAATCTCTTCAGATGCACTGAAGCCAGGATGTGTAAACTATATGAAACTAAATGGCACTTCCTAGAAGTAATTGAGTGCATGTTGGAAAAAACAATGAACATTCCACCTCTTAAGGAAGCAATAGTACTGAATCATGGCATTCCCAGAGTTATCTTTTTCACTGAGTCCTCCCCACCCAGGTTGGAAACATTCCAGAGTGAGCTAAGATGCCTTCAGCCTTTGCTCCTCACACCTTTGTCCCATGGGCCCTCTTCAATACCTTTGCTGCAATCACATTTCTGATCCTGCAGAAGCAGATGGGAGCCCTGGAGAGAGTTTTCCTTTCTTTCTTTCTTGAGTACAATGGCACGACCTTGGCTCACTGCAACCTCCACCTCCTGGGTTCCAGGGATTCTTCTGCCTCAGCCTTCTGAGTAGCTTGAATTATGGGCACCCACCACCGTGACCAGCTAATTTTTGTATCTTTAGTGAAGTGGGGTTTCTTCATGTTTTCAGGGCTGGGATTACAGGCTTGAGCCACCATGGCACCCAGTGAGTTATCTTTTCTTTTTGAAGGTCAAGGCAGACTGGAATGGATTCACCCCAAAGCAGTGTTTATGCTTGGAAAGTATCATGGTTACACGTGAGAGACAGGTTAGTTTTACTGTATTTGTGCCCCATGTGTTGTTGCCTATGTGTTGCCACAGTACACTGGAAACTGCAGGTTCAGACGTTTGGTGTATGTGCTTGGCTGAGTAGCCAATGGGGCAAAGCTACCCTCTGTGAGATTATTATTGATGTCTCTAAGTCAGAATCCCGCCTAGGCAGAACTATTGGGCAGCCACAGAGCCTTGATTGGACTCACATAGTGGATCTCCTTCATCTCCTCAGCAGGCTGGTCCACCACGGGCAACACTGGGACCGGGGTCCATTTCGCAGAGCTTCTCCTCCTAGGAAATGAGATGTGACCAGAAAGACAGTAGTCCCCTGGGCCATCACATAACGAGATTGTGGGAGGCCTGATGTTAAACTATTCCTGGATGCCCTGCTTCAGGGGTCAGCGTTTTCTTTTTTCGTTTTTTGAGATGAGGTCTCACTCTCACCCAGATTGGAGTGCAGTGGCATGATCATAGCTCACTACAACCACCACTTCCCGGGTTTATGCAATTCTCCTGCCTCAGCCTCCTGAGTATTTGGGATTACAAGCATGCACTATCATGCCTGGCTAATTTGTTTTTGTTTTTGTTTTTGTTTTTGTTTTTGTTTTTGTTTTTATATGAAGTCTTGCTCTGTTGCCCAGGCTGGAGTCCAGTAGGGTGAACTTGGTGCACTGTAACCTCCGCCTCCCAGGTTTAAGTGATTCTCCTGCCACAGCCCACTAAGTAGCTGAGATTACAGGTGCTCACCACGTCTGGCTAAGTTCTGTATTTTTAGTTTCCCCATGTTGGCCAGGATGTTTGGCTCTTGTGAATGCTGGTGATCTGAATGCCTCAGCCTCCAAAAGTGCTGGGATTACAGGACTGAGTCACCATGACGGGCCCTGAGTCAGGGTTTTCTGTGGAGCAGAGCAGTGCCCTGGCTGCAATCTATTAAAACTCAGCCCCTCCACACAAGGTTCTCTCCACACATGTGTGGGGAACGTGGAGATGTGACGTGTTCAGTGGAAGTTAGCTGTGCTGCTCTACCTTTCATTCTTCCTCGTTTTGCCCATGGAGACAACCCTCCAAACTTGTTTATGTCCACTGACCCTGGCCCCCAAAACATGCACTCTGTCTCTCTTTTCAGAACCCATCAGTGGCTACCGGTCCATTGGGAGGCTACCATTCTTATTCTCTGGCTTTCCAAAGTGCCTTGCCAATGGTTGCTGAAGTAACGGTGGCATCTTTGCTTGGTTTTTACCTCTTTGATTCTGCCTTATTCCTGCACCAAACTGGAAACTGCTGCATGGGCTGGGACCAGATTTGTCCAGCCTGGTGACAATGACTGAGGAGTACATTTCAGATGGCAAACCCTTACTAAAATCTGTAACTGACACCTCCAGGACCATTGAATATTGTGGGTACAGAAGACACGGGAGACCGAGGAAAATAAGATGAGTGCTTTGCCGAATGCCCCACTTGTTCTCCCCACCTGGCTCTTAAGAGTACAAACAAGGTTGGTGGGTTGGGAGATCTCTGTGTGGTCATGACTCTGCTGTTATACTTGATGATAGCGACGATGGCTCAGAAACGTGTGCTCTTTTGTTGCTGATTTGGCACGGTTATGACAGATTCCAAATGGCCCGTGTCTTTACCTGATGGTACCGTGTATCTGCTCTGGTGTTTAGAAAAAGGTGGAGCTTCCCTGAGCTGCACGGTTTCCTTGCGTTTTTCTTTTGACGTTAATTTATTCACTGAATTATTTGTTTATTTGAGATGAAGTTTCAGCTGGGGCTGTTGGCGTGCGCCTATAAAATGAATGAATGAATGGACGAACAATTCAGTTTTTGGAAATATTGACAGGCAAGGTCGGGTGCCACAGGTAATGGCAGGGCCTTGTTCTGAAATCCTCGAGGCCTCTGCTGTGATTCAAAATTGTGGCTACCTCAAGCGGATGGTCTTGTTAATCTGCTCTAGTCTTTAGGAATGAGTGAAGCCTTCCCGTGCTCTGCCATCTCCTTGTATGTCTTTTACGACCATCCATCCGTCCATGCATCCATGTATTTTTTTAACGATGGGGTCTCCCTGTGTTGTCCAGACTGATCTTAGGTCACTGTGATCTTGAACTGACTAGTGGGCTTACAGGGATCCTCCCCTGCCTCAGCCTCCTGAGGAGCTGTGCCTATAGGCTTGGGTAGGTGCCAGGACGCAATATGACACAACGCCCGGCTTATTATCTTTCTTCGTTTTATTTGTTTTCTTCTGAGACAAAGGTCCCACTCACTCTGTCGCCTGGGCTGGAGTGCCATTGCTCCCAGAACAAATGGGAGGGTCGGGCTGCTTATTCTTGCGGCCTGATGATGAGATGAAGACGAATTGGGAAAGGAAGGAGTTTTTATTTCTGTAACTGCTTACGGGGAAATGGAAGGCCTGGAAAATAATGGCCAGACTGACACAAAATTACAGAGGATGTCAGAGCCTGCATACCTTTCGAGCTCTCTGTGTACGTGTAACGGTTCATGGTCACCCAAAGAGGGAAGCGATTTTTTTCCTTTTTTTCCTTCCCCCCGGAGTCTCCCTCTGTTGCCCAGGCTGAAGTGCAGTCAGTGGTGAGATCTCAGCTCACTGCGACATCCACCTCCTGAGTTCCAGCAATTCTTCTGCCTCAGTGTTTCGAGGACCTTGAAATGGTGGTTTTGCCGTGTTGACTGGGCTGGTTTGGAACTCCTGACCTCAGTTGACCCGCCCACCTCTGCCTCTGACTACCAGAGTGCTGGGGTTGGGGCATGGTCTGCCGGGCCCCAGTCTGCTTTTTCTTTTGTTACTAGAAAAGAAAATAGTGTGGGCCCTCTCACTATTATGGTATAAACTCCGCTGTACTGTGGGATATGGCACACATGTGGGTGCGTGCATGGGTACGTGCCTGCGTGCGTGCTTGCATACGTACATACCTATGAACGTACGTAGGTGCGTGTGTTTCTGCATGTATTGCCCAGTCACGGTGCTTCCTCCCCGCTCAGAGGCTCCTCTCCATTAGTTGTAAGAAAATGCCTGGGAGGGTGCCGGGCTGACACTTGCAATATGTTGTCATCGGGTGTCACCTAGCGGTCACCAGTTCTTGAAAGTCTAGGCAGCGTACTGGACGCTCTGGTCGCCCACTCACAGGAGCGATTGTGGCTTCTCTCCGCTACCCGCCCTCCCCCTTTCATGCCCCAAGCTTCACCTCCCCCTACCTCCCCCCGCTTAGAGGCCCGCCCTCCCTTGGTCTTTCCGTTCTCCCCCCGACTCTGTTGTTGCCCAGACGACCCCTGGAGACCCTGGCTGGGCCCGATTATTCTTCTTTTTGATCCGTTATTTTCCTTTCTTTCTTCTTGTCTTTCTTAACACATATGGACTCTTCTGCCTGGGTTTTATGGATGGCAGCTCCACTTTAGACCTCGTCGTTAGTGGGGGCACTTTTCTAATTTTCCCCAGATGTAGTGAAAGCAGGTAGATGTCAAGAGTGTGTTAGTAAATGGTGTTTCCCAGAAATCATCGAATGAGTGTGGAGGAAGAAACATGCAGTGCCCCCCTTTCAAGGCAGCAATGCCAGCAATAATGAATTAGTTGTCATTGCTGGAGTCGGCTTGTTTCCTGAGTTGCCCTCTGTGTCCACCCCCACCCCAGGCTTGAAAGCATTCTAGAATAACCTACTATGCCTCCTTCCCTTCCCCTTCCTTTTTCTGTCTCCTCCTGCTCCCCTTGATTTCTCTCCTTCCACTCAATCATATACCCACTCCTCTCTCTCTCTCTCTCTCCCTCTCTCTCTCTCTCTCTCCCTCTCTCTCTCTCTCTCTCTCTCTCTCTCTCTCTCTCTGTCTCACACACACACACCCACCCCCAAGGTAAACTCACTCAACCACCCTGGCCTGAGTATTTTTAGGGTTCCCAAGTGTTAGAGTGTCACATAGAATGCACTTCTTTCAGTCAGAATCCTGCCTTTAGCTTCCTCAAACGTGAGGACAACTTTCCATCAGAGCCTCTTTCTTTGCCTCTTTTAACCACGGAGATGACACACATGAGAGGCAGAAAGAACGAGCTCAATAGATGCTGCTCGTCCTCATTTATGGAATTATCAGTCACCTACAGACAGATGGGCGACTAGACAGAGATGCAAATCAGACACCATTGTTTGGTCCCCATGGTCAGGATGGTCTCTCTTTCTCTCTCTCTCTCTCTCTCTCTCTTCCATTTCTCCCTCTCCCTCTAGCACAGCATGTGAGTGAGCTTGCACATGCCCACACACAGACACACACATACACTCTCTTTCCACATCCATGTCACAAACCACAATAATTTACCCTTTTAGCACTATACATGTTGAGTCAACCAATCTCATCACACCATGGCTGAGGAAATACCTTCTGGATGATATATTATAAAGATTGGCTAAGCCGGATGAGGCAGCCTATGCCTGTAATTCTGGCACTTTGGGAGGCTGAGCCAGGTGGATCACTTGAGGCCACGAGTTCAAGACCAGGCTGGCCAACATGGTGAAACCCTGTCTCTACGAAAAATATAAAAATGTTCCAGGTGTGGTGGCATACACTTGTTATACCAGTAACACAGTAGGCTGGAGCAGGCCAGTCACTTGAACCAGAAAGTCTGATGTTGCCGTGAGCCAACATCCATGCCACAGCAATCCAGCCTGGGTGACAAAGTGAGACTCTCTTTCAAAATAATAATAGTAATGAAGTTTAGCTGGGCATGGTGGCAGCTGCCTGTTAATCCTAGCTGAGCAATCCTGTCAGAAACAAAGAAAGCAAAAAGAAAGAAAAGAGGGAAGGAGGAAGGGAGGGACTGGAGGGACCAAGAGAGGGAGAGAGGGAGGGAGGAAGGAGGGAGGAGGGAAGGAGGTGGAGGCAGAGAGAGAGAGAGAGAGAGAGAGAGAGAGAGAGAGAGAGAGACTTAAACTCTGGAGGGCAGTGGTGTCATCCTAGCTCACTCACTGCAGTCTGGACACTCCTTGGCTCGATATTCTTCTGCCTCAGACTCCAGAGTACCTGTGACCACAGGCACATGCCACTGTGACAAGATCATTCATTGATTTATTCATTCATTTATTGGAGATGGGGATTCACCAGATTGGTCAGGCTGATCTGGAACTCCTGACGTCAGGTGATCCACCCTCCAAGGCTTCCCAACGTGCTGGGTTCACGAGGGTGAACCACCGGGCCCATCCCCTCAGATCAGTTTCTAAATATTTTCTACAGACAGGTCTAATCACTTTGTTGCAATCCACCTGACCTGGAGTCTCAAAGTTTTGGGATAATGGATGGGCTTGACCACACTGTGCCTGGCCTCTGGGGACTGATTCACGACTGCAATTGATGTGCTAATATTTTTTCTTTTTTTCATTCTTCTCTTTCTGAGGTGAAGTCTCGCTCCGTGCCAAGCAAAGTGAGGCACATTGCTTTGGAAGCAACAGCTGTGCCGCCTCCTAAAGCGCCATTCAAATACAGAAAGCCCTGTTTCCCTTCTGGAGTCTGATTTGATGGCCCCCTCCATTCATTTGGAAACTTTTCCAGGCACCGCCCCACAAGAAGGCTGGCTGTGGCTGCGGGTTGGGGGATGCAGTGGGGCTGGAGGAGTCTCCTTTCCTTCTGCTTCACCCTTCAGTAGCTGGAATGAAAGGCATGCACAACCACGCCGGGCTACTTTTTCTATTTTTGGGAGGGATGGGGTTGTGCCATGTTGGTCAGGCTGGCCTCAAACTCCTGACGTCAAGTGAGCTGCCCTCCTGGGTCTCCCAAAGTGCTGGGATGATGGGCATGAGCCACCAGGATTTCACCCTTGAAGAGCAAGCACACGGTCCTGGTGCAGTGGCTCACACCTGTCATCCTAGAATTTTGGGAGGCCCTGGATGGAGGATCACTTGAGGTCAGGTGATCAAGATCAGCCTGGCCAACATAAGAAAATCCCCTCTCTTCTAAACATACACACAATTAGCTGGGCAAGGTGGAGGACACCTGTGATCTCAGTGACTCAGGAGGCTGAGGCAGGCAGGCAGGCAGGCAGGCAGGAGAATCCCTTGAACCTGAAAGGCGAAGGTTGCTCTGAGCTGAGATCACACCGTTGCACTCTGGCCTGGATGACAGGGGTGAGATTCTGTCTCAGGGGGAGAAAAGAAAAAAGAGCAAGTTCGCACCCTGCCACCTTCACTGTGGCCGGCCTTCCTTAGGCTCTGAAGGACATGTCATTTCTGACATAAGTTGACTCCATCAATCCCCTCTCTCCGTTAGTGACTCAGTTAAGTAACTTGGAATTGTGTCTCCCCATCCCGAAGACAGGTGTGTGGAATCCCACTTGGAGGAAGGGGAGAAATGAATCGGGGTATGTGGTGACCTGGGCCTGCCTGGGGAGACTGGCGCCCTTCGATGCTGATGAAAATGTCAGGTGGGGGCAGAGGGAGAGCTTAGCCTTTGGCCCACTGAAGGTTCACCTGAAACATCAGCTCCTCCCAGACAGATGAATCAGAGAATAGGCCAGACACATTTTGTTTCTGGGACCCGTGTTCATGGAAGCCTGCGGAACAAAGGCCCCCGGGATGACTTGAGTTCCACAGGGTGTTTCTTCTCTGACTGTAGGTCCTGAGACCTTCGGTTCCAGGGGAGAAGAAGGGCCCTGCCTGTTCCATGAAAAGGAAAGAGCGCATGCTTAGAGAAGCCGAGAGGAATCTAGACAGACAGATGGGCCCTGCTGGGCTTCCCCACACAGTGTGTTGTAGGATTGGGGAGATCGAGGCCAGGCTCCCACTTGGATGGGAGGAGCATGTTTCAGACATTTCTCTCTGTCATTCGCGGCATCTATACTTCTTGTATTTCCCTGACAAACTCCTCAACTTAAAAATAAACGGTTAAAAAAAATCTGACCTCGTGAAACTGATCCTGGAGGCAGGTGCTAAGGAAGAAAGCTCATTACCCTGGCATACATTTCTAGACATAGGACCTATCGCAGTGTGTTCATGTGAGTGATTTCTAAGACATGGCCATCATATCGCTACTGCGCTGAAATGGCAGTGATGTTCTTGTGGTGAGACGTCAAATGGAGTGATGTGTATGTAGTGTCCAGGCTCCGACTGATGTCAGAGGTCAGATGCAGGTGCTCTGGGATTCACCGAACTAGATTTCTGGCTGATTCACCAGAGGGTGGACTCTGGGAAACACAATTCAGAAATGCATACGAGGCCTCTGGGCGTGGTGGCTCACGCCCATCATCCCAGCGATTTGGGAGACTGAGGTGGGTGAATCACAAGAGATCGAGAGTTCAAGACCAGCTGGGGCAGAGCCAGAAACCCCGTCACCACTAAAAATACAAAATTCACCCAGCACGGTGGTACGTGCCTGTCATCCCAAGCTACTCGGGAGGCTGAGGCAGGAGAATCGCTGAAACCCAGGAGGCAGAGGCTTTGGTGAGCTGAGGTCGTGCCACTGCACTCCAGCCTGGGCAACAAGAGCAGAACTTTGTCGGAGTGGGGAGAAGAAACCCCAGGTTTGGGAGTGCAGACTTGACCCCGGGATGAGAGGGAGCATGCTGCTAGCGTCTTCTCCCCATGAAATCCAAGCTGTCTCTGGGACTGTGGATTTCACCTGCCTTCGTTTCCCTGTAACGGGTATTGGACTCTGAGGTGGTGGGTGTGGAGTCCACTCGGAAACCCTATGGACTGAACTTCCATCCTAGATGGGTCCTATCTCCGCCCCTAGCCTCCGTCCATATGCCCCCGCCCCTGGTCTCCTCTTTCTTCTCTCTAGGGGAATGGAAGCTCCAGACGAACCCATGGGCGGGTGCCAAGGCTGTGTCCCCTGGGGGCTCTGGTTGACTAGTTGCAGGTAAGCATCACCCCAGAGAACTCCCTGGGCCCAGAAACCACCCAGTACGAGAGGCATCGAGGAGACGCCGGCGATGCAGCGTGCCTAAGCCGAACCCTGTACCCCAACCTCCACCCTGACCCAGAGCAATCCAGCGTTCCCTTCTTTTCCGTGTTGACGCCTGCAAGTGTCAGTTGTCTTCAGGCATCACCTAGCGGCCACTGTAATGGCAAATCCAGGTGGATCAGAGGGAGGTCCGCCTGATTACTTCACGGAGCCTGGGGCAACCTGTTTCTCTTCCTCCCATCTGGAGGCCCCTCCCTCTCTCCCTCTTGGCCTGGGGAACCTCCGCCCTGGTGGGGGCCCTATTGTTCTTTGATCGGTACTTTGTGTCTCTTTGTTTGTTGGCGTCTTTCATGCGCATAGACTCTTCTACCTGGGCTTTATGAGGAGTTGGTTAATTTTTAAGCCCCCCCCGGCCCTTTACTCCACTTTGATGAGGGTATGAGGTGGGTTCCCCCCAACACCGCGCCTCCCACCACCCTGCATGGAAACGTTCTGGAGCTGGCCGGGAGGGCCTCCATCTTCTCTCTTTTTCCCCCACCTGTTGCCGGTTGACATTTGCATGGATGTTGGCCAGGCCTCAACTTACTCAGCGGCCACTGTTTTTGAAGATGTGGGTGGGGGTTGGGCACGGTCCCACTCCCCCAGAGGCAGCTCGGGGCAATGGCACAGCCTTTGGTCCACGTGGGCAAGCAAGTGGGCGGACTGGACTGTAGTGATGGGGCTTTTTCACCCCTTCACTCCTCAGGCATTCCTCCCTCCCTAGGAAAGCTTCATCTTGGCTGGGTCTCTCAATCACCTTTTATTATGATGTCTTATTTTCTCCTTCCTCGGGCCAGCACATTTGGAAAATGGGAAGGCCATTGTGGCACCACGCTGGGCCATAGTAGTATTTGCCCGAAATAGAAAAGCTGTCTAAAAAGTGATACTTTGCTCCCTTAAGATGACCGGAGGTGATGCCTTGCAACAGCATTCCACGAAGGTGTATCTTTTCCTTGGGACGTGTTAGCTGCTGTTTTTCTCCTGTTGTTGACTAGCGCTTCTGTGGATTTCTTGACGTCTAGGGACAGCTGGTTGATGTAACTGTACTTCATAATGTGATAACCTGCTTTTTGCCAGTTAAAACTAACTCTCTCTTTCAGAGAACAAAAGCACTTCAGGCTTTATGTTAGCTTCCTGAGCTGGGCAGACTCCATTTTACCTTTTATATGTTAGTGATTTTTCCACTGTTCAGTATGTAACCAGAGTATGTAGCTGGGGTGGGCTGACACTGGGCACCTTCAGGAACGCATTTGTGGATAAGAGGCTGAGTTAAGTGGTACCAGCAGAGCCTGGAAATGCGGTCAGGTGCTGTCCAGTGCCCAGAGCCCCCATTACCTATATATGTTGTATGTCTTTAGTGACAACTTTAACCCTCGCACCTGGCACTGTTTTATTTCTCATGTACTAGTTTATCTTTGAACTTTTTGCTTACTCTGCTGTTGTGAAACATTTCCTTTAGCTGAGTTTCCTCACCCTTTAAAAACTAGGGTATAAAAGACCACCTAACATTTTTTTAGAGGCCAAAAGAATTTTGGGCATCAGCCACCTCTCGGTCACTGGCTTAATAAAGGACTTATAATTTAATCTCAGAGTGTGGTGCTTTCTTTGTCTTGTTCAGGTACAACAATAGAGTCTTCTTTCTTCTTTCTTCTTCTTCTTCTTCCTTTTCTTCTTCTTCTTTCTTCTACTTCTTCTTTTTCTTCTTCTTCTGTCTTCTCCTTCTTTTTCTCCTTCTTCTTCTTCTCCTTTTATTTTTGTAGTATATTTTTCTTTTTTGAGACGGGTTTTTACTCTTGTTACCCAGGCTGGAGTCCAATGGCACAATCTCGGCTGACCACAACCTCCGTCTCCTGGGTTGAAGCAATTCTCCCACCTCCGCCTCCTGAGTAGCTGGGATTACAGGCATGTGCCACCATGCCCAGCTAGTTTTTTGTATTTTTAGTAGAGACGGGGTTTCAACGTGTTGACCAGGATGGTCTCGATCCCTTGGCCTCGTGATCCACCCACCTCAGCCTCCCAAAGTGCTGAGATTACAGGGTTGAGCCATTGCACCCAGCCTGTAAATTGTATTTCAATATAGTACCTTCATTTCATTCTTGAGAAATCAGCATGTGAACATGACGTTTAGGTGTGAAATTTAGGATATGAACATAAGTGTCAAAGAATATCATACTTTAGGTTTACTGAAAAACATCACAGTTTTGACAGTCACACCTGACACTTTGGATAAAGAAAGAGAGAAGACGGACAGGGGTGTCACAGAAGCATGCAATGATTTGACAGTTTGAGTAATCTTTAGGCCTTCTGAGAAACTGAAGATTTAAAATATGTAGTAAAAATGTCTGTAATATGGTGGTTTTTGTACATTTGTAGTGATCATCATTCCATTCATGCACTCAAATACCTGCTGCTTCTGATCACTGAAAACTAGACTCAAAGTATCAGATTGCATTACAATCTGATATGACCGATCACCTATAATAGAGGTAGTTTAAATCTGGAAAGAAGGCAAAGCATACTGGTTAGTCAATGACTTTTAGATATAATTGAGGTCACACTGCTATACATACTCAGGTGCACAATATTCATAACAATGCATACTATGGTGTGGAGCTCATTCCAATACCATGTTTTATGTTTATTGGTCACTGACAGCATACATTTTATGCCCAACAGAAATACCTCGATCCAACAAAATGGTTACATTTAATGTTCTGTGAAAGACGAACTAAATTTAAGAAAGAATTGGCTTTTCTTAAGATCTCATTTTCAAGTTACTGAAAAGAATCTGCCAAAAAGAAACAATTGTGCATTCTACCTAATGTCAAATAATCTACAAAGTTCCTGAGACAGATTCATTGCTTCTGCAGTTTCCAAAAGTAGATGCAGGCTTTTTCACTGAAAGCATTCACATTCCCCGCTCTCTAAAGCACACATTCAAAGAAAATTACAGAAAATGAACTCTAAGCTTTTGAAGAGTCCACTTAGTTACATAAATTATTTTCTGTACCAACACTTTCTCTACTTCAAAAAATATTTACTTCCTAAGTACATGACAAAGTCTTCATTTCAAACCATTCACTCAGTTTCCATGTTAACATTGCGGGATTTCTTGGCTACCGTCAGCCACATTCCTTGATTGTGGAATTTCTCAGTCTTCCTTACATCTTGAGCTTGCTCTGTTTTAGACACCAAACAAGCTCGATCGTCTGTTACTTGTGTGTTTAACACACAAGTTTCCACCAGAATGCCTGTATTTGAGAACCATGCATGCCTTCATAGGGTCAGTGAGGTAAAGCTTCTCTCACAGCAGGCAGCATGGCTGAACTACTCCTGGGTCTCCTACTGCACATAGTGGCCTGGAGTGCAAAACTAAACAGAAGCAAGGCCACAGAACCCGGCCCAGCAAACTACCTAGAGTCATCAATGGACACAAAATACATAAGGTCTTATTTTCTAGAAATTCATAAGGGCTGCTCCTCCTCATCCTTCTCTTCGTCCTTCTCCTCCTCCTCCTCCTTTTTCTTCTTCGTCTTCTTGTTCTTGTTCTTCTTCTTTTTCTTCTTCTTCTCTTTTTTCCTTCTTCTCTCTCTTTCTCTCTCTCTCCCCCACACACACCATCTCCCCACTTTCTTCCCCCCTCCCTCTCTCTCCTCCCTCCCTTTCACTCTCCCTCTCCCTGTTTTTTTTTTAATATAAACTCAGGTAGATTTAATCCAATCCATTCCCAAGGCCTTAATTCTTTACTTTAGAAATCTCGGATTTGATCTCTATACAGAATTCTATACAGAAGTGGCGAGTTGATTTCTGGACTTGGAGACCTCATAGATGTGACACATTGATAAAGATTCAGGCCTGGCATGGTGGCTCATGCCTATCATTGCAGCATTTTGAGAGGTCGAGGTGGGCAGATCACCTGAGGTCAGGAGTTCGAGACCATCCTGGCCAACATGGTGAAACCACGTCTATACAAAAAGACAAAAATAAGCCAGGTGCAGTGGCTCATGCCTGTAATCCAAGCACTCTGGAGGCCAAGGCTGGTGGATCACCTGGGGTCAGGAGTTCAAGATCGGCCTGACCAACATGGTGAAACTCTGTCTTTAAGAAATAAAAAAGACAAATATTAGCTGGGCATGGTGGTTCGCGCCTGTATCCCAGGTACTCGGGAGGCTGAGGCAGGAGATTCACTTGAACCCAGGAGTCAGAAGTTGCAGTGAGTGATCCAAGATCACACTACTGCACTCCAGCCTGGTGGACAGAGTGGGATTCCCTCTGAAGAGAGAGAGACAAAAAGAATCCAACCCTAAAATCTGGGTTTGCTTTCTCCGTTGACTCGGTTGTGACCCAGATTTACTGTCTCGATAAATCATGCACCTCTGTTCAGCTGGACGCTGATAGGGTTTTCTCAGTCTGTATCTCCCCAGGTCCTAAATCGCCTGTGACCAAGCCCTGTCCGTTCTGTCTCAAAGATGTAATTCCAAACACTCCTCTCCATTTTCACAACTACACGCGGTCCCTTGTGGCACCACTGGCTCTTGGGAAAACATCCCAGATGGTAGTTTCAGCTTTTTGGCTTTGAGGCCTGAGCCTGCTGACACCATTTCTGTTCAGCTAATATTCTTGTATTGTTAGTGGAGACGGGGTTTCACTATGTTGGCCTGGTAAGGATGGTCTCTATCTCTTGACCTCGTTATCCACCCTCCTCTCTCTCTCTCTCTCTCTCTCTCTCTCTCTCTCTCTGCCTCTCTTGGTCTCTGTCTCTGTCTCTCTCTCTTCCCCCACCCCCTCATTATTGAAAACTTGTCTTTAGTAACAATACTGTCTCTGTGTCTGTCTGTCTGTCTTTCTTTTGCTGCCACTGCTGCTGTTGTTTTTGTTTCAAACGCGCACCTGGGCCACTGATTATGGTATCAAAAGCATTATAAGATACGTGTAATTCTCTATCTATTGTACCCCTTTCCTCCTCCTCTCTCCATCTGTCTCTCTTTATCTCTCTCTCTACACACACACACACACACACACACACACACACACACACACACACATATCTATATCTGATTATCTAATTTTTGTTGACTTAAACTGACTCTCTCTCTATTCATTTTTTTTGAGACACAGATTTGCTGTTGTTAACCAGACTTGGGTGCAGTGGCAGGATCTCGGCTCACTGCAACCTTCACCTCCTGAATTCATCAATTCTCCTGCCTCAGCCTCCCAAGTAGTTGGGATTACAGGCAGGCACCACCATCCCCAGCTGATTTTTTTTAAATAGAGACGGGGTTTCAGTGTGTTGACCAGGATGGTCTCAATCTCTTGACTTCGTGATCCACCCATCTTGGCCTCCCAATGTGCTGAGATTATAGGCTTGAGCCACCACGCCCAACCTGTACTAGTTTATCTTTTAACTTTTTGCTTACTCTGCTTTTGTGAAAAATTTGCTTCAGCTAGGTTTCCACCCTCCCTTTTCAAACTAGGGTATAAAAATCCCCCTAACCCTTTCTTTGTGGCCGAGAGAATTTTGGGCATTAGCCACCTCTCCATCGCTGGCTAAAATACAGGACTCATAATTTCATTTCAGAGTTTGGTGCATTCCTTATCTCACTCAGATATAACATCTCTCTCTTTCTGTCTCTCTCTCTCTCTGTTACCCTCTGTGTCTCTCTCTCATCTCTGTCTCTGTCTCTCTCAATCAAGTGTGACATGTTGAGTTAAACACCTTCATTGGTTTTCTTTGGTGGTTTGTGTGTGTGTGTGTGTGTGTGTGTGTGTGTGTGTGTGTGTGTGTTTTCTAAGACCAAGTCTTGCTGTGTCCACCTGGCTGTGGTGCAGTGGCATGATCTCAGATCACTGCACCCTCTGCCTCCCTGGTTCAAGTGAGTCAACTGACTCAGCCTGAGTAGCTAGAATTACAGGCATGTGCCACCACACCCAGCTGTCTTTTCTGTGTTTTCAGTTTTGGGGGGTGGTTTCACTGTCTTGGCCAGGCTTGTCTCAAACTCCTGACCTCCTGATACTTCCGCCTTGTCCTGGCCTTTCAAAGTGCTGGGATGCGAGGAACAAGCCACTGCTCCTGGCCATCTTCATTGGTTTTAACTGGAGATTGTAGATTCAAGCCACACCTTGTTCTATTTCACAGAAGGACTTTTTTATCCTGCTGACTCGGGAAAGCCAGGCCCCTTGTGATCCATTTCAAACTGAGAGCCACCTCATGTTCAGTGAGCGGATCTGCTCACAAGTTCAGTGGAGGGATGTGGTGTATAGAATGAGGGACTCTGTTCCTTCTGATTTGGTCTGCACGGTGGGGCCTGGGGATGGCCAGAGCTCAGTGTGGACTGATGGCTCCCTCTACCACAGGATCCATTGTCCCCCCCCGCAGAACACAGGCCTTGGCACATCCTGACCCTTCCTGGTATTAAGTCAGGCCTGGTGCGGTGGCTCATGCCGGTAACCCCAACACTTTGGGAGGCAGAGGCCATAAGATCTCTGAGCACAGGAGCTCGGCCACCAACCTGGGGCTGTATGGCCAAACCCCAGGGTTCGTGCCTGTAATCTCAGCTACTTGGAGGCACTTCACCCTGGGCGACAGATTGAGACCCTGTCACAAATAGACACATGGACGAACAGACAGACAACAGCTATATTATGTCCTTCTCAGGGTAGAAAGCAAAGCTAACAGAATACAGCATTTAATTTTTTTTGAGATGGAGTTGTTACCCAGGCTGGAGTGCAATGGTGCAATCTCGGCTCACTGCAACCTTGGCCTCCTGGGTTCAACAATTCTCCTGCCTCAGCCTCTTGAGTAGCTGAGATTACAGGCCAAAGCAGGCATGGTGGCTCACACGTGGAATCAATCCCAGCACTTTGGGAGGTGGGTGGATCACGAGGTCAGGAGATTGAGACTATTCTCACCAACACAGTGAAATCCCATCTCTACAAAAAATACAGAAGTTATCCATGCATGGTGGCACATGCCTGTATTCCCAGCTACTCAGGAGGCTGAGGCAAAAAGAATTGCTTGAACCCAGGACGGAAAGGTTGCAATGAGCCTAGATAGTGACATTGACCTCCACCCTAGGTGACAGAGAGGGACTGTGTCTTAAAATAAATAAATAAATTCATTCATTCTTTCATTCATTCATTCTAAATAGATATGCAGGATGTCACCTTCTGGACTCATGGACTCTGAGCTGATGAGTCCTGTGGTCTGCCTATCACAGGACTGTACAGGTAAGGAGTTAAAAGAAAAAAACAATTTAAATCTTCAAGTTTAGAACAACCAATTTTCGGCCAGGCCCGGTGCCTCACACCTAAAATCCCAGCACTTTGGGAGTCTGAGGCAGGTGGATCAGAAGGTCAAGAGATTGAGACCATCCTGGTCAATGAGGTGAAACCACGTCTTTACCAAAAATACAAAAATTAGCTGGGCATGGTGGGGCATGCCTGTAGTCCCAGCTACTTGGGAGGATGAGGCAGGAGAATGGCTTGAACCCAGAAGGCCAAGGTTTCGGTGAGCTGAGATCATGCCATTGCACTCCAGTCTGAGTAACAACAGCAAAACTCTGTCTCAAAAAAAAATCTAATTTTATTATACGAAAATACACGAATGTACCCCAAACAGAGAAACAGCTCTTCTGTTTTGAAACAACTCTTTTAAAAATTGTCTTAGGCTTGGTGGGTGTGCCAGTGATCCTTTGAGGTTTTGACCTTGACAGAGAGAATTTCCAGTCTGTCTCTCCTCTCTGGAAAGAAGTTTCAGATAATCCTATGGTTGGGGACTTAGGCCATGTCTCTCTGGGGCCCTGGTCGATTGCTTGTGGCAACTGCATGGGAGGGCACGACAGCCACACTGCTGTGGTCGGGGGAGGGCTCCATTCTTCCCCTCCCCTGCTCCCGTTCCTGGCGATTTCTCTTCATTCCGGGTTGACACTCTCTGTTGGCAGGCAGACCTCGGGCATCCCCTAGGGGCTGTTACTCTGAAAACCGAGGCCTCACAGAGGAAGAACGCGCTCTGAAAACCGAGGCCTAATGGAGAAAGAACGCTTAGATGCCAGCGCACAGCCAAGGGCAACTGTGTCTCGTCCGCTGCCCCCGCCCCTGCCCCTACCCCCATCTCCACGTTTCTCTCTCCCTTGTTGCCTAAGGAATCGCCATTCTGACCACTGGGTCTCATTGTTCTTTGATTACATAAAAAGAATATCCTCCTAAATGAACAGAAAGGCTAAACTTTGTTTTGCTGGAGATTGGATTTTTTTTCTTAATCCACTTAACCTGAGAGTTGCAGTGTACTATGTAGATTGACTGTTTTTGGTGAAGCCAGTTTAGTTTTCATCAGTTTTTAGAATGTGAGAAACTAGATTTTATTCTGTCATTTCTTTCTTAATCAAGTTTTCTAAAATTTTTACTTTTGCAACCTGAGTAATAAGTATTCTTGACTGTGTTGGCTCTTTTTCCACAGAGAACAAAGTGAATTTTTTGGTTATATGACTGTGTGGGTTTTTTCTCTTTAAATTCACTTTTCTTTAAAAGGACCCCTTCTCTGACTTTTTTCTAACACTTATTTTATAATATGCATTTGAAAACTCCATGGGAAAAGCCTCATAACACTTCGTATGTTATTAGAAGTACTAAACAAAATGTACCTGAGTGACCTGGCCCCACCTCAAGTTCATGTGATTTTTGTCATTTGTTTTGTTTTTCAGTTTTTAATGCATAAAATAGCAGTAACAATACCCAGTAACAATAAAAGAATAATTGTAAGAATCATAAATCATTTTGATAAGGATCTTCTGTTCAGTATGCATTTCTGAGTTTTTAGTCATAGAAAGATAGTGCTAGGTATAATTTCAGGTGACTAGTGTGTACATAGCATTAACTAAATAATTGTTGTCTTGATGTGAAATAAAAGTGCTTTAACGTCAAAAGAAAGTTTTGTACAATTACATAACTATTGCTGTTTTAGGAATACTGTCAGGGTATTAGTAATATTAATAAAAAGATTAGAAAGCTTGAGGAACTAGACTTTTGGCAAGTGAAAGAAAAGAATAAATAGGACAGGTGAGGTGGCTCCAGCCTGCCTGGGAGGTTGCGGTGGGTGGGTCAGAGGTCAGGAGTTCATGGCCAGTCTGGTCTACATAGTGAAACCCCTGCCTCTACTGGAAATACAAAACAGTTAGCAGGCCGTGGTGGTGCATGCCTGTAGTGCAGTCCCAGCTGCTCACTCACTCAGGAGGATGAGGTAGAAGAATCACTTGAATCCACAGGGGACAGAGGTTGCACTGAGCCTGGGCGACAGAGAGACTGCTTCTCAAAAATATGAGACAGAAAATTAATAAGGATATCCAGGGCTCGAACTCAGATCCAGAACAAGTAAAGTTAATGAATATTTATAGACCTCTCCACTTTAAATATATAAAATATACATTCTTGTCAATACCACATTGTAAGATTTATTGCCGAGGTAAAATGAGGAAACAGAAGCAGGTATAAAAAAACGTGAGAAGCCAATTTATTAGGCTCCTGGGCAACTTCAGTGGTCCAAGAGGGGCCAGAGAAGTCGTGCCTGGCTGTTCAGGGTGTGGGGTTTTTGGGGCGTGCAGGCAATTGATTGGTTACTGGGGAAACAAAGAGAAGGCCTTTCTATTGGCTGTTGAGGAGTAGGAAGTACATGGAGTTAAAGTAGGAAGTACATGAAACTAGCTGCCATTGGTAGGTGGGTGGGAATTTGGGTAAGTGGGCCTTGAGTGACTGCTGGGGAAACAAAGAGAAGGCATTTCTATTGGCTGCTGAGGAACAGGAAGTACATGGAGTTGAAACTAGCTGCCATTGGTAGGAGGGCAGGACCTTGGGTACATGGGCCTGCCAGGGGTGTACAGGGCAGGCTGTTGCTGGGCAGGGAATGGTGGGGCTTCTTTTAAAAAATTTCTCTGCAGGGTCTTTTAACAGTGGGCTGGAGGTTGGATGCATAATTTAGTGCTGAGTGTGCGCTTGGGCCTGGTATGCAGAGGCAGGTGTGGGGAAGATTTGTGGGGAAGCCAGATAATGAGCTTGGGTGATGACGCAGTTATCAGGTGTGGAGAGTGATGAATGTGTCCGTTTGACTCCCGGCAAGGCAACCGGCCTTACACACATTACACCTACTCATAGGTTTAAATGAAGTATTGATTGGCCATTATTAATACCCATTTTTTAGAATAAAGCAACTTTTGAGACTAAGAGGTTTAAGAGTTTTTGTATGAGAGCCTGATGTAGCGAGTGATAGTGTAGATAAAATATAACTTAGAATTAAAGAATAAAAAAAACCTTCCTATGAGTGAGACACGGGGTTTTTGATTATCTGTTTTTCTAACCTTCAGAACTGAGAGATAATAAATTTCTGTTCCAAGTCACTAAGAAAATTAAAACAGAATTGTGGAAAGGGAGGAAACATGTTACATATATCTCAGCATTTACAGGTATTCTACATTTGCAGTTATTTTCTGTCACTATCCTCCTGTCCTTTATAGTAATTCATTATAGTAGCAATAGGAAACTCATACAATGACTGTTCTCTCTGGTCATTGAAACAAGCATACAGGTTTCATTCTTATTAGTAATTTTAAATTCAAGTGTATTTCTACAAACACATAACAGGCCCTTTAAAGATAGTATTCTGTCACGAAGACCTGGACAATAGAGATAATTCTTTTTTATTGTTTATTTTTATTTTTGTAGATGTAGTCTCTTTGTTGCCCAGGCTGGAGTGCAGTGGCACAATCTTAGCTCATTACAACTTCCACCTCCAAAGTTCAAGCAATTCTCTTGCCTCAGCCTCCCAAGTAGCAGGGACTAAAGACATGCATCACCCTGCCTGGCTAATTTTCTGTACTTTATATATATATATATATATATATATATATATATATATATATGTATATATGAATAATGC